>CABHPH010157965.1:0-47407 GCA_902168325.1 Peromyscus nudipes
ATAATGGCAGTATTTCTGAACATCACCCAGTGAGCTGTACCAAAGTTCATATCCCATTTCTGGTCTCAATGTTGTTATATAGCTAAGACAGTACTGGATACTCAGAGCAAACATTGATGGGATATGTAGATCCCAACAAGTTACTTGTCTACACTAAGCTTCTATTTTCAGATTGGAGAACCTTGGCAGGGCTGATGTAAGAATTAGTCGAGATGACATAAGTCAATGTCTAGCATACATGTGCCAATTTTATATGACACATTGACAGTATCAGGTGCCCTATATCATCGCAGAGAATGCAGGGACCCAGCTACCATGGCTGCCCTGGAGGAAATGAGGACTCTATCAGAGAGGTGCTGGGTCCCTCAGGCACACTTCTGTTGCTGCAGGCAGATCCAGGAATCCTGGAACCCCCTCCCAAGACACCCCCAACACATACACACACTTTCACGTGACACCCTTTTTTGATGTGTACATGTAACCAGTAGTGTTCATTCTCAGCCTAACAAAGCGAATTGGTCAAGAGTCAATACAGGTTCTAATTACAGGGTCCACCCTGAAAGAACGCTAGTGGGAGATGAGGAAGGAAGAACAGGCCCTTGATGGATGCCTGTAATGAGGTGTCACTGGTCCCCACTGTAAGTTGTTCATAAACATGGCCGCACATCTGCAGCTGTCAGCATCCCCACCAGAACTTAATGAGCTGCTCTTCCCTGCCCCAGGGTTAATGTCAGAAGCTGATCATGTTCTCTGCTGAGAGAGGCGGTGCCTGATGGTTGGTGAGTTTCATCTGCATTATCCCCATTCTCTCAGGAAATGCGTTCTCCCAAAACTCCTGGCAAGATGCTCATTGATTTTCCCACCTGAGCCTCCTACTGCCCACCAAGTGCATTCCAGAATTCCTCACCTGTAGCCTCTTCCCTGAGCTCTCACTTGAGTGGATAAGAAGAAGATTAGCCAGGCCTGATGCTTAACTCCAGAATAAAATGATTAAGACGGGACTCGGCATCTGCCTCTTCATGGCTGACTCCTCTGTCACTATTCACAGTCCAGGTGACAGCTATCTAATCCTCAGATATCCCATCTGAGAATTGGGAGCAATAACAAAAGAACAAAAAGAAAAACCCACCACCTTTCCCCCTTGGAGAGACACTGCACTGTGCGGTTCACACCAGCTCCAACCAGATGAAGCAGGTAAGCGGGTGACCACAGGACAAGAGACCTTCCCCAGACCTAACTGAAGATTCTGATCAACCAGTAGGCAATGAGAATTGACCAATGGGTTCACTTTTGGCCAGTCCTGAATGTAAGCTGCAATTCTTCATTAGCACATAACATTCTTTCCTAGCACATCACACACACATACACACACACACACACACACACACACACACACACACACTTCATCTCTGTAACATCATTCACTGATGACGACCTCCTCAAAAACGTCCTCCACCTCAGGGTCTGTTAGATTACCTGACAAAGAAGTAAGGTTGAAAGTTTGCTAATCAGATTACAAAGACTACAAGGAGTGGTCCAAGTGGACCCAGTGTAATCATGGCCATCTTTCAAAGGTGAAGAAGTAAAGAGGGAAGATGGTTTGAAGGTAGAAAGAATAAGGAGCTTGTAGGCAGCTTCTAGAAGCTGGGGAAGGGGGAAATGTGCTTTCCCCTTTAGCTTCTAGAGAAGGCTGACTGCTCACTCCTTAGTGGAAACCACATTAGGCTCCTACCCCTAGATTTTCAATATAATAAATTCATGTTGATGTAAGCCACCAAGACTGCAGCAATAGGAGACGACTATAACCACATCTCTCATTGGGGGTCTCTATAAGGATTAGTGGAGTTCTTACAGGTAATGTCTAATGCCAGTGTGGTGAGACATGCTTTTAATCCCACCACCCTAGGTGTGGTGATATTTTGTTTGTGCTCTAACAAATAAAGCTTGCCTGGAGATCAGGGTGCAGAGCTAGGCACTAGTTAACCATAGAGGCCAGGCAGTGACGGCACACACCACTAATCCCAGCACTTGGGAGGAGGAAGCAGGAAGATCAGGAGTTCAAGGCTACCCTGGGCTACACAAGATTGATCCAGTCAGAAAGAGAAACAGAGCCAGGCAGTGGAGGCTCATGCCTTTAATACCAGCATTTGGTATCTCATGCCTTTGATCTCAGTACTTGGGAGGCTCACACCTTTAATCCCAGCACTAGGAAGGTGGAGACAGGAAGTGATATGGCTGAGTGGAGAGAGGAATATAAGGCAAGAGGAGACAGGAGCTCACCTCTTTCAGTCTGAGGATTGGGTAGAGGTAAAAAGTCTCTCTAGTGGTTCTAGTGGCTGGCTCCTTTATTTCTCTGATCTTTCAGCATTTACCCTGATATCTGACGCTGGGTTTTTATTTTTAAGACCAATTAGAATTCACACTACACCCAGAAGGTAGAAGCAGGCATATCTCTGTAAATTTGACACCAGCCTGGTCTACATAATGAATTCTAGGCCAGATAGGGCTATCTTAAAAAAATGATTATAATTGTGGTTGTTTTATCAACTCTTCACTATAGAGCTTTCTATCTTCTCCCTGCTTGTGACCATTCCCAAAATTTAACCCTGGCCAGCAGAGTCAGAGAAGCCAGAGCTGACCTTAGCAAGTATTTCCCGTAACTAAGCACAAGACTGGACACCATAACCAGCACCTTACACATGTTCTTTCAGATGGTATGTGTTTGGAATGACTTCATCTGGAAAACCAGAGTAAGCCCAAGCCTAAAGTGTTTGTAAAATCCCAGTTACAAATCATCAGCAATTTAGGGCATCCATTCCCAGAACCCAGCTCTTCTCCAAACATCAGCTGGGCTTGCCATTTTCACAAGAACCATCTGCCAAGGATGCTGAGGAGGCCTCTTTTCTATCCAGGCTCCCAAGCTCTTGGCCCACTCCTCATCCTGGAAACCAGACACTCTATGTTGTCCTTACTTATCTGGCCCTTCAGTTCATTGTGACCTCCTCCGTGATGAGGACAGCAGCCGTTTGCCCCTCTGTTATAGTGCCTGGTTTTGACATGTGGGTCTCAGTAAAACTTTGCTACATGAATGAGGGGTGAGACGACAAATCAATTTTATTTGTTTCTCCAAAATGAAGATCTCTCCACCATACAGCGAAGATGAACAGGTTAGGCCTTTTCTCTTGCTCACCCTCATCCTAGCCCTGTCCACTGCAGTCAGATCTGGTTTCTCTAGCAACTGCTACTGGAGCTTAAAGCAAATCTCATTAAACTTCTTAATGATGAATAAATCAATTGCCCCACTTTGTTGAAAGATGATGATATTGGCTTGTGCATTGGTAAGGATAAAGCTAGACTATGCCGTGGTAATAAATTAATCCTGAAGTCGGTAGCTTAGCAGAGCAGATGTCCGTTTCTCAGTTCCAATGCATGTCCACAGTGGCCCAGCAAAGGGGGCTCTGTTCCATATAGTCACCTAGGGAGCCAGCATGTTACAAGCCTCAGCATCTTCCAACTGCACAGCCTGGAACACGTGACTTCCTGGATTGCCACAGAAGGGCAAAGAGAGAACACAGGGGCCTCACCCTATTCTCCTCTACTCTAAATTTCAGCCCAGATGTGGTACAACCTATCTCTACATGTAGTCCATTAGCTAAAGATGATTACATATCCCGTATAATTGCAAAGAAATCTGGGAAACAGACTACCTTATGGGCCCATCAGGAGGAAAAAGTGGCCAATATCATCTACATAAGAAATATCATTAAGATACCTCCTTCAAGGAATGTCATATCTAGGACAGTGTGTCCAAAAATACAATGGAGAAGCATTACTATGGTTTTTGTTTAAAAATTAATTTTTTTTTCCAACATAATATTTTTATTGATTATTTGGGAATTTCACATCATGCATACTCCACACTCATTTCCCAGTCCTCCCAGGTCTGCCTCCCACCTTTGTGACCACACACACACACACACACACACACACACACACACACAAAAAAAAAAAAACCAGAAGGGGGTTCTAGAGGTGGTTCAGCGGTTAAGAGCACCAGCTGCTCTTCCAGAGGACCTGGGTTCAATTCCCAGCATCCACATGTCAGCTCACAACTGTCTATAGCTCCAGTTCCAGAGGATCTGGCACCCTCACACATACATGTAGGCAAAACACCAATGCACATAAAATAAAAATAAATATTTTTTGAAAAGAAGAATTTTTTAAAAAGTCCAATTTGTGTTGCCCATATACTGACTAGAACATTGTCAAACTCCCAGTGGCCAGCCCCTTAAAGAAAACTGAGTTCTTCCCTACGTACACTCCCACCAGAAGCCCTCAATTGTGGAGAGCTACACTTCAGGATCCTTGTCACAATTTTTAAGAGTTTTTCTTCAGTGGTTTCCTGTCTAGGCTGTTACAGAAGCCTTCCATGTCCCTCTTTCTCAACTGTGAGTCTGCAGTCATCAATACCACTGCAAAAGTAGCTTCCTTGAGCTGGGCGGCAGTGGCGCACGCCTTTAACTCCAGCACTTGGGAGGCAGAGCCAGGCCAATCTCTGTGAGTTGGAGGCCAACCTGGTCTACAGATCAAGATCCAGGACAGTCACCAAAAAAAACACACACACACAAAAAACCTATGCAGAGAAACTCTGTCTTTAAAAAAAAAAAAAAAGGAGCTTCCTTGCCCTTTACAGTCAACTGGAGCACATATCATGGATTTCCACGTGCTTTCTGTGACAATACGGACCATGGACATCCACATGGGCTCCGGCATCAGCATGTGTCATGGACCTCAGCATGGTCTCTGAACTAGAGATGTAGCTCCATTGGCAGATTGCTTGCCTAGTATACACAAGGCCCTGTGTTTAATTCCTAGCATTTCATAAACCAGGCATGGAGTGTCCACCTATAACCCTAGCATGTAGGAGTGAAGGGCAAAGGATAAAAATTTCAAGGTCATCCTCTGCTACATAGAAAGATTATATGAGACACTAATTTTGCTTTTTTATTTTTTTTACTAATTTTATATTTAAAACTCCTATATTCTTGCCTAGCTTGAGGCCCTGGGTTCCATCATCAGGGTATTTGGAGTCTGCATTTCTACTTCCCCAGACTCTTAACTTGATTTGGTGGGACTTGGAAAGCCTAGACTTTTTCATTTTGCTTTTTTTTTCCACATTTCCCGGGTAATACAGGTGCTGTAGATACACACTATGAGAAGCAATGTACAATGACTGGGTTCAGCCATATCACCCATTTCCTTTTAACATAGGTAGACCTATGGACATGGTGTCTATGTACTATCTAAGGGCATGTGCTCTCACATAGATTATTCTAAAATGCAGTGAGTTTTGGTAACCTAGAACCACATATTTGGCAGGATTCTCTTAAAGGAAAAGCCCATGTTTATTCTGCTTCAGATATCCTCAAAGGGCAAATACAGCTTAAGACATGTAAGATATATTAAAGAGACAACTGCAGCTAGGTGATGTTAGCTGTCCCCATGCAGGTACCTGTTCAGTTGTGAGGACTGTGGTCCTGGTAAAAGTACAAGCGTTCTGGAGTTAGTCTCTCCAAATTGAAATATTCTCTCCTTGAGGGAGAAGGAAGCTCATAAGATCCAGGAAGTAAATAAAACTTACAAGGCCCAAGAAGGTCCTGAAACCTACAAGATTTCCAAGAGCCCTCTCCAGAGTTACAAAAGCAGTAACTATTGCTGCAGAAAGGAGACTCTCTGACTGGTAGAGTAGTCTAAAATTCTGCAGGAACTCTGGGCATTCAGCTCTCATGAGCCATCACTCAAGCAGGCTATGCTTTTTGGTGAGACGCCTGCCTCCGAGTTATCCATATTCCTGTAAGTAACCCCTTGACTCATACTCCTACAAGTAGCTACTTGGTTGACCAAGCTAAGTGTAATAGAATCCTTTCTTTGGTCTGTGGTCAATGCCTTATCTGGGGTCACAGACGTTTGTCCACATCTCTCTAGGAAAATTCATATAGCAACAAGCTTCTGGGAACCAGAAAATAATAATCCAAAATAGCTGTAGAGATAGGAAAAAAAACATTGGTGGGCTCTAAGGTTGATGGCAATGGGTTAGCAAGATAATGCCCCTGAAGAGAGGTACCTTACTTCATGCAATGTATGAAGAAACATTTGGCCTGATAGAAGTACTTTGCCTGCCAGAGAACAGATGTGATGATCTGCTGAGAACCTAGCAGCCAATGTAAGCAAGATTCCAAGGATCACACAAAAGACAGAAGTGACTGTGAACTGTTCCTGAGAGGGGAGATGAAGAAAAGAGGAGTCAGGCTGACGAATACCTGAAGGGAGAATGCTTGGGAAGGGATGATCCCAGGATAAAGAATGTTTAGTTTATTAGGTGTTTTGTTGCATGGATACAGCTGTACTAATTTCCAAGAAACTCTCCAGGACTCACCAATGGTTGGTGGGATAGATAGCCTAGAGGTGTTGAACTTAAAAATAGTTCCCGAAGAACTGTTGCACCTAGGTGAGCAGAGGGACAGTATGTGGAGATAGCATAGAGCAGCACCTAGCAGGACTGTGACTGAGCCATCCACTGTACAGGACGGGACATGTGAGACTGGCTGATAAATGCAGGTCACATGGAACCTAGAATCACCCCTGTTAGAGTGGTGGGCACTTAGAGGATGTACATAGGCAGTGAGGTGCCAAAAATCCACAGTAATTTGGAGTATGCCATCCATGTAAACAAATGGGCATAGGAATAAATAAAGTAGTAGTTACAGTAATAATGAATACTAAATCATGTGGGCCTACTATGTACACATCTTGTACTTAGCACTTTACATATATTGATTTATCCTCCAAATAATCTATGATGGGGTTGTATTTTTTACTTCTACTTGATGGAAACCTGAGACCGGAAAGATTGAATTACTCAAGGTTATGCAGCCAGCACTGGCAGAGCCATGATTTGAATTTAGGCAGCATGCCTTCAAGGTCTATGTTCTAAGCCACTGCCCTTTAATATATGTAAAAGTGTTTCACTAAATAAATTGTAAAGTGCTGAACAATGCAATGTATCACTAGGCTCCTGGCTGTCTAGACAAGGTATTAAAGCAGAAGAAAGTAAGAGAAAAAACAAGAACTGAAAATGCAATTTGAAGAAATTGCCACTTAACCTGTGACCTCCCCCTAGGTGGGAAGAAATATACATCATGCCCAGCATCCCAGTCATGCTTCCCAATACCAACTGCTGACTTAGGTACTTCTCTATTGCAGATCACAAACATCAGGCAGTCCTTAGATATCCTAAGAACCAGACCAAGCACCCAGAACGTTATACCCAGAACATTATAGAGCTGGACACAGAAGATAGGAATAGAGGCATGCAGGTTGGGCTCATTCAGCACCAGTTGGACGGCATAGTCTCAGTTTAAGAAGACAAACAGCCAAGAATAACACAGAGACATGACCAGGAGGTGACAGCAGAACAAAATATTGACATACTTTAAGGCTGAGATTCCTATCATAGAAACATGGACACTACTCCTAAATATTCTGACCAAGTGTATAGTTTCACCCACCAAAACCAGAAAACCCCTTCTTCAAGTAGCTAGAGCTCAAAGATCAAAGCAAAGAAGTGTTTCATTGCACCATAGCCAGGATGGGGTCCAGTAGAGCTGCTCCATGTGGTTGCATGTCTTCGCCAGACATGGAAGATACCTATGCAGCATGTGGATTAGGCTTTCCTGATTTCTGTATCTACATTTAGCCTTTGTTGATATATTTATGTCAAATCATGATCATCACACTTTCCTACAATTTAGAATGTTTTCTTCCAAACACATTAAATTAAACACATGTTATTGCTAAGAAACTGAGTTCTCGATTTGCACTGTTTTTATACTCATTTCTTAAAATATCTCGATGACATCTCATCAGGAACCACAAAAGTAGCCCTGATATTATTCCTGTGTGGACCACAAGAAAAAGCAAACTGGACATTCTGGGGAGACCTTTGGAGGTGATGAGCCCTCTCCACTCACACCACAAATAGGCATCTACTGTATTCAATAGACATTGGGAACCCCAGAGAAGCCCAAGGGGGTAATTTTGTTAAGCAAATCCCAAATTTCCCTCCTTAGACTAGAAAAGACATTAACATCCTATCCATATCAAACTCTCTACATGGGAGACTAAGGACAAAGATGCCCTATTGAATATCTAAAGTGGCTCTACTAAAGAGTGAAAATGGATGCTGATCACATAGCCTGTCTCTCATGTCCCCATGGTTGGGCTTGAAGGTGGTTTTTGGGGTATATAAAGATGAAGCACCTTGTGCCAATCCTTAAGAAAATACAAAGCAAAGTGCCAGAGATGTGTTCAGTGAGAAATAGTGTAAGAGTTTGCTATGTAAGAATGAGGATCTGAGTCTGGATCCCAGAACTAATGTAAAAAGTTTGACATGGTCGTATGCATGGCTAGAACTCAAGCATGTTAACGGGCAGAGGCAGAAGGATCCCAGCACTTTGCTGGCCACCAGTCCAAGGCCAAGTTAAGTAACAGACCGTCTCAAGGGAATGAGGCCGAGGGTGATAGAGCAGGATATCTCTGGCCTCCACACACACACACAGATGCACACATACATGTAAACACATACATGCACACACACACACACACACACACCTGTATATACACTGTATTCACATATATGCATATAAATACATAAGAAAGAAAGAAGAAAGGGAAGAAGGAAGAAAGGAAGTGAAAAGCAAAGAGTGAATAGGCTAAGGACAAAAAGCAAACTCCGGAAAAGATGTAGAGAGGGGAACAACTCAAGCACTAATATGCTGTCCATGGGTGTATAGATTAATTCATATATTATTATTATTATTATTATTATTATTATTATTACTATTAAACCATTATTATAAAGTTTGAAATTCCTTAATAAATAGACCTTCTTTTGCTAGGAAGCTCCCACTTCTGAAAGGCTCCATAGCCTCCCCAAATAGCACCACCATTCAAGGAATGATCACATAAAGCCTGAGACTATGAAAGGCATCTCAAACCATGATACAATGAAAAAGCAACACATGCATCATTTCTCTTAGCCTGTCTCCTTGCACAGAAGGCCTGATTACTGAAATGCCTGTCTATTCTCATCCACTTCTGTCCCAGCCCCTGGATGGCCACTGATACTTCATAGCCACATCTAGGTATAGACAAGACATGGTTTATACAAGAACAGGGGTCTTGTATGCAAGGGCTACCCCAGTCCTGGAGATGTAGATACACAGGGATCCCATGTAACACTCTCATATTGTTACCTCTGGGTCTGATGTACTCTGACTCTGGGTGCAATGGGGATAGGAGAGAACCTCCTTGTGGACTCCATACCACCCCTGGGATGGACTATGAGTGGCAAGTTCACATCTGTGACCTCTTTAGCCCTCAATGTTGCATAATGTCATTGTTACTGTTCAAAGATAGAATTGACAAGGCTATGGGAGAGAAGAAGAGAATATTTGTCACAACTTGTGCAGAAAACTTAGAGATTCCAACACTGTCCATTTATGAGTAGAAACCATTATGCTATGAGTAAGGACTTAGGTCCCATCTGTTTCTTCTGTATGGCCACATGGTATCTCTTCCCTTTGGTTATGATGAGGACTTGGTCAAAAAGCTTCTAAGGGAAGATCCCTTCAGCTTTGCCAAGTTGTCACAAATGGGCAAGCATGTGCTCTATGACTCAAAGCTACTTCAAATAACCATTTAAGCTGGGGAGTCTCATATGAGCCTTTATTTATTATCTTTTTGGCTTGTTGAAAATCTCTTCCTGGATAGCAGAAATAATGTAAGAGACAAAGATTGGGGATAACCAGAATGAAATATTGTCACCTGGACCTGATAGGACCACTGCATACATGAATGCAAAGCAGCTGTGCTTGCCTGCATGAGACCTGCACAAGATCAAGCCATTCAACATTCCAACATAGAATGAAGAGGAGCCATGAGTATGTGGGTTATTTTTTAAAAGGATGAAATGTAGTGAGTCTTTCTCTGTCCTGCCTGCCAGCTCACAAATAATGACACAAGGACTTCTTATTAATTATGAAAGCTCAGCCTATAGTTCAGGCTTGTTCCTAACTAGCTCTTATAACTTAAATTAACCCACTTATATTAATCTACATTTTGGCTTGTGGCTTTTTACCTTTCTTTTATTCTGTATGTCCAACTCCCCCCATGTCTCGTTGGCATTTCCCATGTAACCTACACACCTAGATTCTTCCTCCTCTTTATTTCTCTGCTTGGAAGCCCCGCCTATACCTCCTGCCTTGCTATTGGCCATTCAGCTTTTTATTACACCAGTTACAGCAATACATTTTCACACAGTGTACAAATAGCCCACAACAACAATATGAAGTTGCAGGGAGGCAGGAAGAGAAGAGAGGGGAGTTAAAGGAAAAAGTCGGATAAATATGATCAAATAGATTGAAATTCTCAACTAATTAGTAAAAATATTCTTAAAACATGTAATAAGTAAATATCTTCCTTGTGGTTTGCAAGATAGTTCTAGACATATCTGGAGATACAGATTTTTTTTCTGCTGTCCACTCCACATTCCAAGGACTTGGTGGGCCTTGTCACTTTGATTGACTCTGCCTGGCTCTGGCTCCAGCCCTTCTAACTGGACTTTACACCTGGACTTTCTGGTTTCCCACCTCCTTACCCTTGAGTTCTCACTCAGCAATGAATCATTTCAAGGCCTGGACTCCTAATTCTTCATTTTTAATGCTCTCTAGGATGCCAGCTGCTGTTGGCATTGAAGCCCAATCCTGATCCTCTTTGCTAAGCTCTGTTGGGGGCAGTAGAGCAGAAAAGATGCCAGATGTAGATAGAATTAGACATACCCACAAAAAATGCTGAGCACTGCCAATCACCAGCACGGATGAATTAGTTGGCTATACTGAGCCTCAGTTTCCCCATCCATACAATAGGATTAATCATAGATACCCCATTACTGTGAGAACTACATACAATCAAGGATATGCCTACTACATAAAAAGCTCAATAAACTTTAGGTATGAATTTTATCAAAGGTCTTACTGTCTGTGATAAAACATTATGACCAAAATCAACTTTGGGAGGAAAAGGTTTATTTACCTTCCATGTAAATCATCAGTTGAAGTCCATCATCAATGGACACCGGGGCAGGAACCTAGAGGAAGAGTTGAAGCAGAGGCCATGAGTAATGCTACTGATTGGCTTGTTCTTTCATGGCTTGATCAGCCTGTTTTCATATACCACCCAGGACCACCTGCCCAGGGATGGGCTGAGCCCTCCCATATCAATCATTTATCAAGAAAATTCCCCACAGAATTGCCTATGAGCCAATGTGATGGATGCATTTTCTCAGTTTAAGTTCCTTCTTCCAATATGGTCCTGACTTGTATCAAATTGGCAAAAAATAAAATAAAATAAAATTTAACCAGGACACTGCCAAAACAAGGAGAGGTACGGGTGTTGTGTGTTCCTTGACCTAGCCCAGAAGTCAACAATGGACTATTTCCATATGTGCCAAAGGCCACAGGATCACAATGAAACACCAACTGGCCAGGAACAAACTTCAAACAATGCAGATGTGAGCTGGTACAGTTTTCTATTTTCATTACCCTTGTGGGACAATACTAATTATGTTCAACCCCACTGCTCAGAAGGCTCAAGTGGATTGAGTTCCAGTTATATACAGCTCTCTTCCTCTGTTCCTTGTCATACTTTCCCTTACAGGTCACAATGTGTCCCAAGCAAACAAATGCACCCAAATCCTTGCTTCAAGATCCACTTCAGAGATCCACAAAGCAAATAAATGAATATCCTATTGAAATACCATGCAGTCAATTCCTTGACAGAGAGAACCACCATGAAACTACTGGCTTCGTTCCAGCTTAAGGGATGCATAAAAACAACCCATTCTGTGATTTCCCTCTAGGAAAGGGGTATAGTCAAACTCAAGCACCATCAATTTTTACTGAGTGTCTATTTTGTATCAGGCACTCTGCCAGCTACAAAAGTACCCAGCTCCTATCCTGGCAGAACTCACCAACCAGGGGGAAGTGGCAAATATAATTACATGCTCAGGGCTGCAGCATCCAGAATCCACTTAGGGCCTTGTGAGGGGAGCTTTGCAAGAGACAAGACTGATAAGTTAACCTGATGGGTAGACAGACACTAGCTGAGCAGAGGGAAGGGGAGGTTTCTGTGTTTTCATCTGTTAGAGCCATTACCTGATATGATAGATGTTCATAACTAGCTCCCCCATGGTTAGAACTGACCAGAAGTTGTAGTTCTTGGGAGTTGGGATTGAGCTATATTTTGGAAACAGCCTATAATTTAGACCATCACAGGACTAAAATCCCAACCCTTACTACTGAGATTGCTTCATTTCTGTGGCGCTCAGTGACTCGGAGTCAACAATTATACTTCTGGTTGTCATACAGGTTAGATGAAACCAGTCAAGTCAACACAGGGTTAAGGGAATGTTACACTGAGAGGTCAGTGGGGACTCTGATATAGCAGATGAAAATATACATGTTGTCTTAGTTAGCTTCTCCTGTCCCCAGTAGAATACAGGCCTCTTGTGAGATGCATTTGGTCTGGGTTTTTTATGGGATGTCTAGAAACAAAAACTCTACCTAACCTCTAAACCCAACTTTAAAATACAAGGTTACCACCATCTCATTAAACCCTCATCCCTGAGTCAGTTCCAGAGTCATCCCCTGATCAGGACCCTAAAGGTCCACTAGGCTGGAATTCAAGGAGCTAATGATGAGCTAAGTGGTCATGTGAAAATAGATCCTTGAATGTAATAAATGCCTCTAAGACCTACACTGATCCTCAATATACTAACACTACCTCTTTTGACATAATAAATATGAGCTAGAACAAAGTAGTATTCTCAAATAATTTGTACCTCTAAGAATTTTTCAGTATAACAGATCACCCAGCATGAAGCCATCTAAATTATCTAAAGCAATCCTGTCTGTTAATACACATCCCACACACATAATTGGAGGGGAAGGGGTTGGTTGAAAGGTTACCATACTTAACACCTACACAGAGGTTGAGATTATCTCTCTCCCTGGTAAGTTCCTATGCCCTGTAAAGAATCCCACACAAGGACCCTTGTCATGGTGAGGTTCACAGCCTCCAGACAGAGATTCAAACTTCCAATATTAGGATTACAAAAACAAACATGAACCTCTACCATGGAGTTTCATGGAGCCAGGTGGGAGGTTTTATCCTCAGTAGACACTAGTCATCGCTGTTAATAGATATGCTGACAATATCTCAGCCATCTCTGTGTAGGGTATACACCTATGCAGATTATGCAACCCTAGTGCAGTAGATAGCTCCCAACATGGTCCCTGATGATCTGTGCTTTATTCTTTTGTATAATTTTTTATATAAGCTCATCCCCTTGATTGTGGGCTAGATCTGATATCTTGCTTCTAATGAATATAATATAAAAAAGAGGTTGGGTGCCACTTCTAAATTAAATTACAAAAACCATGAGACTCTCTCCTCCCTCCTCTCCCCTTTCTTCTGTCCCCTCTCCTCCTTGGAGTACCCACTCTGGTTCTTTCATGGTTACTCTGACTCAGTAGCTGGAGAGGTTCACAGGACAGAGGACTGAGGACAGATGATCCTAGTCAATCTGCAGCAAGAACCTGATGCCTCAGCCCAACATCCTGGAAAGAAATGAATGTCACCAACAACCATGTGAGCTTGGAAATGAATTGAACCTAAGTCTCTCTGTCTTCTGAACCTCCTTCTTAACCTCTGCATTATAACCATCACTAGGCTGCAAATAAGGTCAGGGCATTTTACAAGCTGCTTGAAAGAAGGCAAAGGTCCACTCAAGACCCATTTTTCACATCCATGACATGAAGCACTACCATTTCACAAAGCTTTGCCTGAGCCTGGGTGGAGCACAGTGTCCAATAAGTCTTCAGTGAGCCCCATAATCATACAATAAGCTACATGCATTGCATTTTATTATAACATTAGTGGCAATAAAGAATGATTGGAGGAAGAATAACATAAAAATCCCTGAGGCAGAGAGGAGTGTAGCCTTGAAATCAATTGCAGGAAAGGCTGATAAATTTATAGGCCTAAAGAGTCTGGGATTCTAAGGACTTTTCAGATTCTTGAGCTCTGCATGTTTTCATTTAGATGACCAACTGCATCTCTGAAAGGCAGTGCCATAGGGCAAGTTTGATCTTCTAAATGAACACCTCATGGTAAACAATTGCTTACTTCTGAAACCTCATGTCTCTCCTCTCTGCACTGATGTGGATCTAGGTGTGGATCTAGACACATGTTGCAGGGGGCTAGGAATTTTGGAGAAGCTTAACTGAGTGCTTCTAGTGAAAGATATTTCTGTACAGTCAACATGCCAGGCAGGATCTGCAGTCACCACAGTCTCCACTTGAGGTGAAGGATCAACTTCCAGGCATATTCTGGCGATTTTAAACAGGTTTCATTTCCTCACAGGCTGTTCCACTGAATACTTCATCATTGTTCCTTGGAGGCATAGGACTGCTCTCAACAGAGGAAGAGGAAAGGAACAGATAAAGAAAAATGGATGATAGATGGATAGATAGATAGATAGATAGATAGATAGATAGATAGATAGATGATAAATAGAGGATGATGACAGATAGATGATAGATACTTAGGTAAGTAGATGATGGATAGATAGATGTTAGACAGACAAATGATAGATAGATAGATAGATAGATAGATAGATAGATAGATAGATAGATAGACAGACCAGTATCTTACATTAGAAATGATGCCTCATCACTACTGCCATAATCCATCTCACTCAAAAGAAAGGAATTCACAATATAAGTACTAGTAATTTGGGGTCACTGGAAGTGATGTTAAAATTTTCTCAGTTCTCAGTCTCTTTTCACAATTGATTTAAAAAAAAATCTTATGACTGGGGCCATCAAGATGGCTCCTCAGGCAACAGCACTTACCACTAAGACTGGCAACCTGAATTCAATCCCTGGAATGCACATAGTGGAAAAACAGACATATTCATACAAGTCGTCCTCTGACCTCCACTCAGGTATCATAACATACGTGTACATGTGTGCATACACACAAACACACAAATACACATACACAGTGTTACGAAGATGCTTATTGAATTAATAGATAAACAATCTAAAGAATATAACTGAAAAAAAAAACAGAATCTACTTTCTCTTTCCCTTGTGCTCAGTTATTTATGAAGTGCTTTCATATAGAGACCCTCACATTTTTGTGAGAGCATTGCAGTGAGGTAGAATATATCATTATCCAACCTTGTGAACAACTGAACATTATAGAGGTTTAATACTCTGTCCAAAGTCACATGGAGAATTAGTAACATAGCTGGGAGAAGACCTGTGTCACCAGATCCTGATCATTCATGTGCAGAAAGCCAGTTGCTCCAGCAAATTCATGCCTAGCATCATTCTCAAGTTCCTACATTTCTGAACTTCTCATAAGGTAAATCAACAATTAAATGAGCAGCATGTGATCCCTGTTGATAGAGTCAGCTCATAAAAAAAAATCTGTTCCCATGTGCTGATTAGTCACAGAAATCTTAGTGTCTGTGACAGCTCAGACAGGGGCCCAGGAGGTTCTGTAAAGACACAGGTTGGATCCATATCTGCTCCTTCTGAAGAACTCCTTGGCTGCCATTATAGGTTAGCTTCCTGTATTTCCTTTTTCATAATAGCTCTGGGGAGGATGTTACCAGATTGGTTTATCATCTGTAAAATAAGCTAGCATTGCTTCCACCTTGAGCAAAAGCTCTCTGATCTAACTTTGAATTCCCAGCATCAACCAGTGCCTGGTAGTTATGTGCTCCAAAGATCTTCCAGTGAGTGATTTCTGAAATCCCTCATAGGTCTAGTATTGAAACACACTGACATCAAAGATAGAGACAGAGAATTAAAATAGGTACAGCAACTCAGTCTGGAGTGGTAAACAGTAAATTCTGAGATCAGCAGTTGGCTTCTTTTATAATCTATACTGATAATCACATGTCACCAAAGATATTTCTTGTTTAAGAGGCATATGGGTATTGTTACATGCACCATGATAACTATGGAAACTCCATACTGAAAAAAAAGAAAGAACTTTCTTCCGAAGACCAGGTCTAGTAATCACTCTGGCCACCAGAAACTCAATTTAGCTGACATGTTTGTCAATTACCATGCATGCATCAGCTTCTGAGTGAGTTTGAGCTTTCTAGCATGCAGACACAGAAATAGGACTGTATAGCAAAACACCATTGGAATCAATGCCAGTGGCTAGTAGAGGAAACAAGAGCAAGCCAAGAGAGCTCAGTCAG
Organism: Peromyscus nudipes; assembly: GCA_902168325.1. Taxonomy (NCBI): domain Eukaryota; kingdom Metazoa; phylum Chordata; class Mammalia; order Rodentia; family Cricetidae; genus Peromyscus; species Peromyscus nudipes. The sequence continues at coordinate 16,400 of CABHPH010157965.1, forward strand.
AGGCATGGGTGAGACACCTGCACCAGAGAGAGAAAGATTGGGATGGAAGAGTCCAGCTCATGGTGCAATCCTGAGATGTTGTCAGGCAGCTGGTGGAGAGAACCCAGCCAAAAAGGGCCCTTGGAGAAGTGCAGCCTCAGGCAGGAATAATGAAGAGATGGTCTTGGGCCATAAACATTCTGGGAGAAGCATGGCCTTGGCCTGAGTTCCATCCACAGAAGACCCACAGGGAAAGCAACCCTCCAGCCAGCCTGCAGCATTTCTCTTGAAGGGAGTAGTGCACATATACAGGAAAAGAGTAGTCACAGATGCTCTCGTGAGTTCCAAAAGTACAGATGTGCATGAGATACAGTGTTTGGGTTGGAAATTTTTGTTACTTTTTAAAACTTGAATCATAATGATCATGATTTTTTTTTCATATAAGATAGTGCATCCATAGCAGAGAGGAATGAAACATTGCCCCAAAGGTGTTTTGGGGAGAACTTGGTAAACAAGTCAAAGTTTTGATGTAGCTTACTAATTGCTTTTCTCATCGATGTGACTAAATACCTCAGAAGAATCAAGTTAAAGGAGGTAGGACTTATTTTGGTTCACAGTCTGAAAGGGTATAAACCCATCATGGTAGAGAAAGCATGGCTGGGTTCATGGTGCCTTGGAGCTATGGCAGCAGGCACATGAGGCCACTTATCTACATCTCAGCAGAGAGAGTAGACTGGAACTGCAGACCAGCTGTAGCCCATCAGGCCACACTAATGACACACTTCCTCCAGGTAGTCTCTACCTCTTAAATGTCCCATAACTGCCTCTCTTCTGGAGACCAACTGCTCCCACACATGACCCAGTGGAGGATATTTCACACTCAAATGAATACATTCCACCCCTAGCTCCAATAGGATCATGCCCATCTTATAACACAACATAGCACTCAGCCCAACTTGTTCCTTGAAATCTTAACAATTCCAACAACATTCAAAAGCTCAAAGTCTCTTCTAAGACTCAAAGCAAACTCTTAACTATGAGACCATATAAATATAAAAATGAGTTATACACTCCTGGTATATAATAGCATAAAGTAAACATCCCTATTCCCATTCCCCAAAAATATGGGAACAGAAGGATAGCAAGGAAATACTGGACCAACGCAAGACTGAAAACCAATAAGACAAACACTAAATCCTATAGCTTCCCATCCTACCCTTGGGCTCATAGTGACATTTTCTTGATTCCAACAGGCTTGAATATCCTTGTCCTTGTGGCTTTGGTGCCTGTAGGATTTGTGAGCTCTCTCTTGGGTCAGTTTCACTCTATACCCTCAGCTTCTCTCAGCATCTTCAGTATCCTAGGGTCTACATTGCAACTTAGACCTTAGCTTCATACTCGTACATGGTGTACTCAGGAACTCCATGCTACCCGCTGCTTGGTCTAATGCCTTCAAAGCCAGGATCCTGGGGCTGCTATTGCCAAGTACCATATCGAGGTTTATGTCTTCATATACCTTTTACCATAGCCACAGCAGCCTCTGTGTTTCTTAGTGATTGAACCTGAACACACTTCTGTGAGAGATTGTTTTCAAGCAGAGAACCTCTGGGGCAGAGTTTTCTGTGCTTGCACTCTGCTTTCTAATGAATTTGTATTTTTATGCCATAAAGCCTTTTGACAGGTGGGGGTCTTGCTCTCAAAGCATCTTTTCTATTGTCGCAGTGCAGGAGTGTGTGGTTTCTCTTCAACTGTGCAAACATCTTTAACAATAAGCACAGCTTTGTTTGCAGTTGCTTTGTCTCCCAGTGTCAATTCACTGCTTTCTTTGCCCAACTGTACATTGCCACCTCTTTCCGTTTCAGCATATGTTTCTTTCATTGTAAACCTGGCTAAAAGCAGTGAGCAGTGACCACTCTACAACCTGAATACTATGCTATCTTGAAATTTCTTCCACCTAAAAAGTTGGTCCATTACTTGTAGTGGGTGGCTGTTCCAGCTTTGACCTGGAAGTACTACCCCCATTGAGGCTTCCAGTAACTGTCACGCCTACAAGGTGGGGCCGACACAGGACCCCTTAAGACCTGAGATCCAGATGTCCCGGCTCTCTTGGTTCCTGGATCCTGGATGCTGGAGGTAGACTGAGCAGAGTTCTCCAGAGAACACCACTGGACTGCACTACACCTTTCCTGGACCCTGTAACCTATCCCTTTACTTGTAAGTTACCCCAGAAAATAAACCTCCCTTTTAACTACATGGAGTTGCCTTAATACTTCCACCAATAATTACTTTTTTACTCCAACCTCCTCAAGTTCTGAAGACAAATGTAGCCAAATGCTTTTCCACAAAGTAATTGATAAATAACTTCTAACCCAATTCCTATTAGAGTTCATATATCTCTCTGAAACTCCGTGGGCCTGGCCTTTTCTGTCTACCTTTCTACTGACATTATCATTAGAATGACTCATTAGACTCTGCTTACACTACTGTAAGACTTCTGTATCCCAAATCTAAAAAACTCTTCCATATTTTTCCTGCAAAACAGTTCCAAAGACTTAGACCACCAGGTCATGTTTATTACAGTAATTACCCTTCTTCATACCTTTATTTTTATTAGATCTTTTTACCATTGCTATAACTAAATACTTGATTAGAAGTGGCCAAAGGACTGATTTATTTTGACTCATGGTTTGAGGAATACAATCTGTCGTGGGAGTCAAGACATGGCAGAATTCATGACAGGTTATGGTTGTGGCATCAGGAGCATGAAGCCCCTTTTTTATATCTTGGCAGAACCTGAAGCAGAGGGTTCAGCCTAGAACTGGGCTGAGATACACCCCTTGAGTCCCTCACCCCTGTGTCCCATTTTCTCTCAGTAGGTCCCACCTCCTAAAGATTCCACAGCCTTCTAAAACACCACCACCATCTGCAGAGGACTTTTCACATTCAAACCACAACAGCTAGCATGGATTGAGTGAGGGGCAGGAGGTGTATGCATATTCTATGAAGGAGAATAGATTTGAAAAGGAATTCTGTCTATGTCTGTGATGATGGAGCCTGTCAAGGGGGTTCTAATCAAAGTCTACAGATTCCTAAGTACTAAAGCGATGGTGAAAATGAATTTGTTCATCAAACCAAGGAAAGAGGAAAAAAGTGTTTCAGAGCAAATGAAAGAGAGATTTTTTTAAAGGAGGCTGTCATCTTGTGCAGATAATCAAAACAAACTGGAGATGTTACTTTAATGGCCTCAAACTCCAACACCACTAGGAAAAGAATCTTCTCATCTCATCTATTTTCCATGACAGGATGTATTTCATTCAAAAATAACCAAAAATAATAAAGCATGTAGAAGAAAATATTACTAAAATGAATTGACCAGTGGTCTATCTTCTAAAGCTCTATTAAAAAGTTTTTGGATAACTCGGATGAACTTGCTATAGTCGTGGATGGGTGTGATCATATACAGCAATATAATTCCAATAAGGTTTGGAGAATGTTCTGCATCCACACTAAAGAGCTCCAACTACTCTGCTTCTTAAATTGCTTTGTCACCTCCAGCATTCAAGAGATCCTTCTCAATGCTCTCTAATGCTTTGCTTACAGGAAACACGATCCTATCATCCCTTCTGACTTATTTCTTCTGATCTCCAGGTTAGAAATCTATTCTCATCAAAATTATACTTAACATCAGGCATAAGACACTGATTGAAGAGGTGAGATCCTGATGCATAAGCAAGTGATTGATCCATTGAGGTGCACAAATGTGATGACATCCATTTTTGCTGTGTTGGTGGAGGGGAATTCATTTTATTCTCTTGGAGTTAAGACCTATTCTACCTGTACAATAAAGCAACCTCTGGAGGCATTACCATACCTGACCTCAAGCTCTACTATAGAGCTATAGTAATAAAAACAGCTTGGTATTGGCTTAAAAATCGACATGTGGACTAATGGAATCAAATTGAAGATGCTGACATTAATTCACACACCTATAAACACCTGATTTTTGACAAAGAAGTCAAGACTGTACAATGGAAAAAAAGAAAGCATCTTCAACAAATAGTGCTGGCATAACTGGATGTCAGCATGTAGAAGATTGCAAATAGATCCATATCTATTGCCATGCACAAAACTCAAGTCCAAGTGGATTAAAGACCTCAACATAAATCCATTTACACTGAACTTGATAGAAGAGAAAGGAGAAAGTAGCCTTGAATGCATTGGCACAGGAGACCATTTCTTAAATATAACACCAGTAGCACAGACACTGAGAGCAGCAATTAATAAATGGGATCTCCTGAAACTGAGAAACTTTCTGTAAGGCAAAGGACACAGTAAATAAGACAAAATGGCAGCCTACAGAATGGAAAAAGATCTTCACCAACTGTAGCAGGAATCTTAAAAGGTCTTATTAATAAAAACAAACCTGAAGCCAGGTATTAGGGTGAATGCTGGAAGATCAGAGAAGCAGAACAAGCCACAGCCACCTCACCTCGCCAGTTCCTCAGCTGATTCTGTTTCCTCAGACTGGATGCCTCTCCGCTGAAATGTGTTGCTCAAAGGCCTAAAAGCTTAACCAGCCTAGTTCCTGGTTTTCACGCCTTATATACCTTTCTGCTTTCTGCCATCACTTCCTGGGATCAAAGGCTCACTTCTTGGGATTAAAGGCATGAGTCACCATGCCTGGCTGTTTCCAGTGTGGCTTTAAACTCACAGAGATCTGAATGGATCTCTGCCTCCGAAGTGATAGGATTAAAAATGTGTGTGCCACCATTTTCTGGCCTCTATATCTAGTGGCTGTTCTCTTCTCTGACCCCAGGTAAGTTTATTAGGGTACACAATATTTTGGGGAACACAATATCACCACAACCAACCCCACATCTGGCAGAGGGCCGATCTCCAAAATATGTAAAGAACTCAAGAAACTAAATATCAAAATACCAAACAACCCAATTAAAAAATGGGCTACACAATGACGGAGAAATGGATGAGATCTACATGAACAGTCTGGACGTGAGTGGGGGTGATGAGGGGCGAGGGGCGAGGGAAAGAGAACTTGGGGGAGCGAGAGATCCCAACTGGATCAAGAACAGAGAGGGAACACAAGGAATGTTCATGGTAAATGAAGACCACATGAGAATAGGAAGAAGCAAAGTGCTAGAGAGGCCCACAGAAATCCACAAAGATGCCCCCACAATAGACTGCTGGCAATAGTCGAGAAATAGCCCGAACTGACCTCCTCTGGTGATAGGATGGCCAAACACCCTAATTGTCGTGCTAGAAACCCCATCCAATGACTCAGGGAACTGGATGCAGATATCCAAGGTCAGGCCCCGGGTGGAGCTCCGGGAGTCCAGTTGGTGAGAAGGAGGAGGGTTTATGTGAGCAAGAGTTGTTGGGACCAGGGATGGATGGAATACAGGGACAAGTGGCCAAACAAATGGAAACACATGAACTGTGAACCAATGGCTGAGGGGCCCCCAACTGGATCAGGCCCTCTGAATGGGTGAGACAGTTGATTGGCTTGATCTGTTTGGGAGGCATCCAGGCAGTGGGACCAGGTCCTGTGCTCAGTGCATGAATTGGCTGTTTGAAACCTGGGGCTTAGCAGAGACGCTTGGCTCAGCCTGGGAAGAGGGGACTAGACCTGCCTGGACTGAGTCCACCAGGTTGATCCCAATCCTCGGGGGAGTCTTTGCCCTGGAAGAGATGGAAATGGGAGGTGGGCTGGGGGGAGGGGGCGGGGCGGGAAGGGGAAGAACGGGGGAATCTATGGCTGATATGTAAAATTGAATTATATTGTAAAATAAAATAAAATAAAATAAATGGACTACAGATCTAAACAGAGAATTCTCAACAGAAGAATCTCAAATGACCAAAAGACATTTAAGGAATTGCTCAACATCCTTAGTCATCAGGGAAATGAAATCAAAACAACTCTAAGATACCATCTTACACCTGTCAGAATGGCTAAGATTAAAAACACTGAAGACAGCTTATGTTGGAGAGGATGTGGAGCAAAGGAACACTCCTCCACTGTTGGTGGGAATGCACACTTGAACAGCCACTTTGGAAATCAGTATGGCTGTTTCTCACAAAGTTGAGAATCAATCTACCTCAAGACCCTATGATACCACTCTTGGGCATATACCCAAGGAATGCTCAATCATACCACAAGGACATTTGCTCAACTATGTTCATAGCAGCATTATTCATAACAGCCAGAATCTGGAAACAACCTAGATGCCCCTCAACTGAAGAATGGATAAAGAAAATGTGGTAATATACACAAGGAAGTACTACTCAGCATAGAAAAACAATGACATCATGAAATTTGCAGGCAAATGGATGGAACTACAAAATATCATCCTAAGTGAGGTGACCCAAACTCAGAAAGACAAACATGGTATGTACTCACACATAAGTGGATACTAGATGTAAAGCAAAGGATAACCGGACTACAACCCACAGCTCCAGAGAAGCTAGCTAACAAGGAGGACCCTAAAAGGGATGCATGGATCGCCCTGGGAAGGGGAAATAGATGAAATCTCCTAGGTAAACTGGAGGTGGGTAATAGAGGGTAGGGGATGGGGGATGAGAACATAAGGGAACAGTATGGTCGAGCTGGAACAGGGACAGAGTGGCAGAGCAATGAAAGAGATATCTTGATAGAGGGAGACATCATAGGGATAGGGAGAAACCAGGTGCTAAGGAAGATCCCAGGAATCCACAAGAATGACCCCAGCTTAGACTACTAGCAATAGTGGAGAGGGTGACTGAGCTGGTCTACCCTGGTAATAAGATTTATGAATACCCTAACTGTCATCATAGGGTCTTCATCCAGTAACTGATGGAAGCAGATGCAGAGATCCAGAAGTCCAGTCAAAGATAGGGAAGAGGGATTCTATGAGCAAGGATCATCAAGATCATTATGGAGAAACTTGCAGATACAACTGAACCAAGCTAGTGGGAACTCATGAAGTTTAGACCAACAGCTGTAAAGCCTCCATGGGACTGGACTAGGCCCTGTGCATAAGCGAGACAATTGTGTAGCTTGGTCTGTTTAAGGGGTCCCTGGCAGTGGGAATAGGATCTATCCCTGGTACAGGAACTGGCTTTTTGGAGCCCATTACCTATGGTGGGACACCTTGCACAGCCTTGAAACAGGAGGAGGGGCTTGGACCTGCCTCGGCTGAATGTACCAGGCTTTGCTGACTCCCCATGGGAGGCCTTACCTTTTCAGAGGAGGGAATGGGAGGTGGGCTTAGGGAGGAAGGCTGGGGGGGAGGGAGGAGGGATGAGAGGGAGATTTGTGGTTGGTATGTAAAATGAATAAAAAATTTCTTAATAAAAACAATATCTATTCTAGATGACTGAAGTTGCTAGGCAACCCATTTCCAGATAAATGAGATCCTAGATGATCTCACCACAGTGAACAATTAAGGGAAACCTGGACAACCTTGAACAAATTCCTTTGTGTTGCCAACCCACAAAACAATAACTAATATATAGATGTGAGGTTGGCTTTTCCAGCATCTATGTTCATGAGTTTCTCTCTCTTGAGGGGAAAGTATACATGCATGGCTGGCATTATTTTTTATGCCTCTTCTAACCATGCTCACTTAATTGAACAATAATGATTGGCTTCATTTCTAGTCAGAGTTTGTGCTCAGCCAAGCCCTTGCTAGAGAACTAAGACAGCAGAAGCTAGATAGCCATATCCTAGACCAGCATTCCTGACATGTTACTCTATTACAGAGACACTACAGAAGTCTCCCCAAAGTACAACAATGTTTTGAGATGGATGGAAGAGCAAAGGCTGCTAGAGTTCCAGCTGTGTGCCAGGCACTGAGCCAGATGCTCTAATATCAATTACTCCATTTATAATATCTATATGGCAGAGACCATTAGCTGGATTTTACAGATGATACTCTCAGGGAAATTAGTGGAATGCCTAAGGTTGTGCTGCCAGAATTGGACAGACCTGGAGCTATAATCCACATTTCATATTTGAAGTCCAGTGTTCTTTCCCTTCTCAACAACACCGGGAGGAGCCTGGAAATCTCACATTCCAGTAGGAATCAAAAAGGATGTGGGCAGATCATTAGCACGCTCCAATTATACTCTTCTACAGTGTAGCTTATACCCTTCTAAAGAGAATGAGAGGTCTTGTCATTTAGCCTTTGAAATCCAGACCTCTCTCCACCTGGTCTTTCTCATTTCCCACCATCATTTCCAATTCCCCTTTCTGAATCAAAAACAACAACAAGAAAAACCTTTATTTGCAGCCCTCCAAATCACTTCCTCTAAGACTTCCTTTTGTGTTTGAATTGACCTCAACAAGAGGTTATCTCAAGGCTGGAGAGCTGGTTCAGTGGCTAAGAGAATTGTCTGCTCTTCCAGAGGACCTGGGTTTGATTGCCTGCTCACAACCATCTGTAACTCAGTTTCAGGGATTCCAGTATCTTCTTCTGGCCTCCATGGGTACCAGGCATGCATGTGGTACACAGCTATGCATGCAAGCAAAACACCAATACATATAGAAATAAAATTAAACAAATCTAAAACGTAATAGGTATATCTCTCTCCTGCCTCTATCTGGGCTTCTCTTTGCCTCCAAATCTCCCCTCAAACACAACTTCTCTGGGAACAACTAGTTGAACGCCTTCTCTAACTCTTTGGTAATTTGGAAAAGTCACAGACACTAAATTCGAGAGAAAAAAAAACTGGCATCCATTCCATCGTAATAATAACCACCTGTCTAATCTTAAACGAATCGTTACGTTTAAACCTGTTTCTTTAACTATAAAACAGAGGCATCATGCTGGTGAGATGGCTCAGTGGATAAAATGCTTGCTGCCAAGTCTGGCAAACTGAGTTCAACTCCTGGAACCAAGACAAGAGGAGAGAACCGACTCACCACATGTTGACCTCTGACCTTCACACGTGCAACACAAAATAAATGAATGAATATCTTTTAAACCAGAGGTGTCAACACCTTACACCCTCTTCAACCAAGGTAGAGGCAGTGTGCCCAGCTGGGACACTTGAGTGGAATCCTGGTGATATCATCTTGGTCAGTTTCTGGAATTCTCTCAGTCTCAGTCTGCAGAGTACTATCTGAGAGCTGTGGCCATAGAGCTGTGAAGACTGTAGCAAGTAGAAATATACAGAAAACACTCAGCAGACTGTCTGCAGATCACAACTCCTCAACAAATGGTAATTCTTCTTGTTTTCTACCTACCTTGCCAGGTGGATGCTAAAATAATTAAAACAGAAGACCTCAGCTAGCAATGTGTTGAAGCTGGCTTCTGTCTGCTTCTAGCGCTCCATTATTCAGCGTTAGCAACTTTGCCAACAGACTGATGGCAAGTTAGGAGCCTGGAATCAGCTATGATGTAAGCGTTTCACTATAGAAACCAGCAAATGTAAGGGCTGGAGAGACGGCTCAATGGTCCGGAAGGGTGGCTGCTCTTCCAGAGGATCCAAGTTCAGTTCCAGAAACCTACACCAGAGGAGTCACAACCAGTAACTCTAGCTCCAGGGGATCCAATGTCTTTCTCTGGCCTGTGTGTGTGTGTGTGTGTGTGTGTGTGTGTGTGTGTGTTCTGCGTGTGTGCATGCGCAGAACACACACACACACACAAATAAATAAAAGAAACCATCAAATGTTATAAATCAGAGCGAGGGATGTTGGGACATTGTTTTCATTTATCTTTTTCACCAGAGCTTATTGTTTTATTGTTACACTGTAACCAGCACGTAGCCATGTGTATGCCTGGAACACAGTCTATACTGTCTGAGAGAGGGAGAGAGAGAGAGAGAGAGAGACAGAGAGAGAGAGAGAGAGAGAGAGATGGGAAGGCACACATTCTGCCATTTGAATTATCTTCCGACTATTTTCTCTGGTCCCAATCTCCTCCAGTAATTCCTGTCATAATTCATTCCTCCAATTCCCTACCTGTGCTCAAGCAGCCCCGCTTTGCTTCTCACCTTACTAATGAAAGGGCACCATCTAGTGTTCAAAATAGCAATCCCTAGTCTCAGTAAAGGAGTCTCCACTACCACAGGGGTCAGTACAAAATACCACCTGCACGCTAAGTCTGGCCCTCCACCCAATTTTACAAATAAAGTTTTATTGTCAAACAGCATACCCAATCACTGAACAAATAGTCTAAGGCTCCTTTTACACTGTCACATTAGCATTGAGAAGTTACTGTAGAGATGGTAGGATCTGGAATGCCTAAAATTTTTACTGTGTTGCCCTTTACACAGAAAACTCTCTGATCCCAACCTACTCTGACCCCTTGTGTAAGCTGTCTTGGCATTGGCCCACCTGTGTGCTCATTCTCAACATCTCCAGATTTTTGGCTCAATCACAATTGATGCTCCACTGTTGCACAGATAGCCTCATACCCCAAATCCCTATCAGCAGCAGCAGCACTATGGTGAAGGAGTGTCATTTCAACACAAAACCAAGAAATTGTCCCCAAGGTAAAGTGCTTACCCTGTCACCAGAAGAAAAAACACTCTCAGAAAGTCCACTGTCCTCTGGCTGTGTTATTTGGGGTAAGGCAATTAGAGCTCCTGAGGAACAGCTCCTTCATGTGTTAGGTGGGTCTTAACAGCATTGTTTGCCTCCCTGGGTTGTTGTGGAAACAAATGAGACCATTTATTAGCTAGCCTTTCAAGAGCTACAAAAACAAGTTCAGTAATGTTAGCTTTTATTACCTATATTGCCAAGGGTGGGGTATATGACTTTCCTTATTAATTACCCGCTGCTCTATGAGAGCACATGAATTCTTACTCTGAATGTGTTTCTGATGCAACTCCAACATTCCAGCTCTTGTCCTGCATTCTACCCATGCCCTTACAATAAGAGTGCTTCCTAGTCTGCACCCCAGGATTAAGTGTGGCTAGAGGCAAATGTATGCTTAGAGGATGGAAAAATGGAGATGTGAGTATGAAATGTGGGACACCCTGGAATAGAATACCTTCAGAGGCATGGTAAATTAGGCATGAGGCAAGAGAAGGAGGTCCCCACTGCTCACAGAGCCAAAGGCTCTCTCTTTACCAGGGTGGAGAAAGGGTCCCTGGTGAATTCTTCTAGCAGGAGACAGAGAAGCAAAGTCTACATTCATAATGGTGGGAACATGTCCCTTTGGGATGTAGCTTGCTCTTCTGGAGATCAAGTCCAGATGTTCCCAGTACAATCTTTAGGTCCTAGTCTTCTATAGTCTAGGAGAACGCTGCCCAGTGGTAGGACTGAGTTTTCCTTCTTCTTTCTGTCAGTCATCTTTGGCATCTTTGAAATCTCTAGTCCTTGTTCCTCTCATGCTTTGCACACACACACACACCAATGTATAGGAGGGACATTGGTATTTCCTGTAGCACATATCTTACCATAAGTGGCTCACCCATAGTCCCTCACTATCTCTCCCTGATTCTCATGTACACAAGCCTGATGGTTTCTGACTGCAGATAATTGTATCTCGTCCCCCTGGACCCTGTGGACAGATCACAAGTGTTGAAATTCACACTGTCTGGCAGTGACTATTAGCAACTGGTTGATAAATGCCTCTATTCTTTGGTCCCTGTGAGAATAATTCTAAAGAGTGTTGTACACTCTCTCCCACGGGTCTTGTAGATAAACAAGCCCCCCGCACACACACACAGCAGTAACCTGCTCAGTGACAACTTAGCTTCCCTTCAGCTCCTTTTTGCAGCAGGACTTGTAGCATGAATCTTAGAAGGTCTTATTAATAAAATCAAACCTGAGGCCAGTTATTGGAGTGAATGCTGGAAGATCAGAGAAGCAGAACAAGCCACAGCCACCTCACCTTGCCAATTCCTCAGCTGATCCTGTTTCCTCAGACTGGAAGCCTCTGTGTCCTCACTCGAATGGGTCTCAGCTGAACTGCTGCTCAAAGCCTAAAAGCTTAACCAGCCAAATGCTTAACCAGGCCAAATGCTTCTAGTTTCTGGTCTTCACGCCTTATATATCTTTCCTTTCTACCATCACTCCCTGGGATTAAAGGCTCACTTCTTGGGATTAAAGGCGTGAGTCACCATGCCTGGCTGTTTCCAATGTGGCCTTGAACTCACAGAGATCCAGAGGGATTTCTACCTCTGGAATGCTAGGATTAAAGGTGTGAGTGCCACCATTTTCGAGCCTTTGTATCTAGTGGCTGTTCTGTCTCTGACTCCAGATAAGTTTATTAGGGTGCACAATATTTTGGGGAACACAATACCACCACATACTTATGTTCTGGTACTTCCCAGGATGGCCACCAAATAAGCTGCTAGCACTCACTTGTCTCGTGACCTGCATCCAGGGTGTCCAGTGTCCAGTTAACTTACTTTCTGTAAGCCAAGCTCTCTTCTGAGAAATTCACAGTGCAGAGAAGGAAAGTAAAGTTCACGTGGTGAGCTCTGTCACCTGGGGTGCTCTGGCTTCTGGCTGGTCTTGTCATTCCACCTCCCGTGACCCCCCATTTCCTCACTCTTCCTAAGCCACGTGAATGTCTTTGTTGCTCCTTCATTGGACCGAACTCTTTCTGACCCCAGGCCCTTGTCTCATGTCATCTGCTTATAAGACCCTTACCCCATCATTCAGCCCAGGTGTACTCTCAACCTTCAGGTTTTAGCTTAAATGTCACATCTTCAGAGAAGCCATTCCTAATCACCTCACCTGAGGTGGTCTCCCTTCATCCCCACCATTCCACCTGAATATTTCATTCATTTGCTGACTTAATAGCCTTCATAGCAATTCATAATTTCGGCCTCCGTTGTTTATTTGCTTCTTTAATGACTATCCTCTTTCCTAACATGGGCAGACATGAAGTCTGCTTGATTTACTTTTGTATCCCTAGTGCTAAACAGTGTACCTGGCACATAATAGGCATGTAATGAATATTCCTTACATCAGTGGATAGATGAAGCTCCCGGCCAGTACTTCTTGCCTTCCATTAGTACTATTTGTGTGCTCACCTTGCCCTCACCAAACACTCAGCTGTGTGATTAGATTCTCTGTAGGGTTGTGGCCATGTTTTCTTCTCCCTGTCCCCAAAGAACTTTAAGGTGATCAATTAATCAAATTCTATTTGTTGAGAGGACAAATGGAAGGAGAAAGATGAATAATTCAGAAGTCGCGAGGCTTTGTTGCTCTCATTCCGTGGCGCGAGGTTGGAATAGAGACCGTCTTGGCATCTCAGTTTCAGCATCCGTACAGTGAGGACAGGGATGGTCTCCAATTGACAGAGCAGACTTCGTGTGGAAAGGGTCCTATAAACTACAAAGTGCCACACACACACACACACACACACACACACACACACACAAGTGCACATGCACCCCCCATAAAGAAAAACTTACTTAATTCCCATGTGAGTTTGTGAATTGCCGCACAGTCCCCAGCCATTGGCAAAGCAAAGAGCAAAAGGAAAAAAAAAGTTCAGATTTGAGAGTGTGCCGACAGTTTCTTACTATGTCCTGTGTGTTGCATGTTCCCTCGGTGCACCAGAGGCAGGAAGCCAGAGCAGGAGCTGCCTGGACCAAATGAGGCTACCACACATGTGTCCTTTAATTGCCTACAGCTGGATTCACTCAGCCAGTAACTTCAGCACCAGAAATCTCAGCAAGGCCTAGAATAGGCCCCAGGAATCCACTCTGACCCTGTGTGGGGTACAACCCAAGAGGAGCCTCATTTGATGGGTCCTCAAACAAAGCACAGTAGAGTGAAGCAAAGGATGGCAGAAACTGTGGCTGACCTGGCTTTTGCGTGTAATAAATCCAGAAAAGGCCACAATTTAAGTGATGTGGAGGGGGTGGAGGACCCAGAGATGAATCTTACCTTTGACCACCGCCTCACTCATCTGAGACATTAATTTCAGAACACAAAAGCATATGTGCAGGAGTCAGGGAGAACTCAAAACCTCCTGAAGCAGAGGCTCACGGGGTTCACCTTGAGATTCCCAGTTAGGAGGGCAGGTGGGACATTTGGCACCCAGCAACCCTGAGTTTGTATCTCTCTTCCAGACAGTATTAGCCGTGTGACTGGGGTGACTGTTTAAACCTCTCTGATATCATATTTCCCATCTACACTATGAAGGTAACACTACCTTTGTTGATGCATTATCAAATCAGTATTCACTAATAATTTGCTGTCCTTAATTTTTCATTCTGCCCCACATCCACGTCTTTGCCTCATCAGGAATGGAGTACATATTTATCCCCTTTTTATTAGGGTGTGACTGGCTTGGTTGGTGATTTATGAATAGAAATGCCATCCATATGGGTTGGACATAATTTGGCAAAATGACTGACAAGGGGGGAGAGATATATGATCCAGAGCCAAACCAGCCCAAACAGGATCTTGCAGTGAAAAGCAATACTTTGAAGCAAGCCAAACTCCCCCCAATACACAGATGATGTAAGTGGCAGTCACCATTGTTTCAAGACACTGAGCCGTGGGGTAGTTTGTTACACACCAATAGCTAACAGATTCTACTGTCAAAACACACCCACTTCTCTGTTTTCTCATTCAACCTGCATTAGGTCATGTGTGTACCTTTTGAGCAAAGCATCTGATACAGATAGAAATCCGAGTCACCAGAGGCTCTTTCCTCCCCACCCCTGAAGGCGAGCTTCCTCTGCTGATTGCAACCAGCTTCTGCCTTATCTTGTGTTCCCAGTCTCTGCTTTGGAGACGCCCTCAGTGACCAGAGAAAGAAGTGTTTTCCTTTCTTATTTTGTGTGCCTGGTGCCAATTAAATCAAATTTATGGAATTTACTCTGGTTGGTAATTATCCTGGGAAATTTATTTTGACCTGTTTATGAGGCTTCTCTGCCATCCTCCCTTCCCCCTCCCCCACCTTTCCTAGCTGTGGGGCAGAATTATGACAGCAAAGTCTCCACTGCAAAGGAGAGGAGCTAATGCATTATTTATTTCTTTGTATTTGTATTTATGAAGACAGGAAAGGGATTTCAGGCCATTCAAATCTCTTATTAGAAAGGAGGGGAGTAGCATGGACTCGGATTCTTGGGCTGCCATAACTTTACTATCATCATGTTCAAAATGAAACTAATTGTACTCCTAAGCCCCGGGTCGTTCTTCCAAGGCCACATGGCTCATTAGTTTATTCTGTTATTTATGCATCCTTCATTTTCTATGCCAGTGGTGATAACACACAGGAGTGCTAGGGATGAAAAACTTGGTTCAAAAACGATTTCTGTCAGGATTGTGTGTGATCATGCATAAGCCTCTCAACCCCTCCCTATAGTCTCAGTTTTCTTATCTAAAAAGTGAGGGCGATGATTGGCTACCTCATGTACTCACAGGATCAAAATGAGAGGTTCTCAGGTGTTAGGACTCATTAAAGGCTTGCTCTGTGTTTCTGTGGGCCCCCATTGCACTCTGTGCTGGGGATCCAGACATAACAAGACATGACCCACTACCGAGCAGTCTTCTGTCAGGCATGGAAAAAAAGTTCCTAAGTGGGCTACAGACAGAGTTCTATGGAGAAAAGCGGAATTCAGCCAACCCAGCCAAGGGTGTGAAGTCAAAGAAGACTTCCTGAAGGAGGTGATACTTAAACTGGATTTATTGTCTCCTAATGTTCTCACCCTGCAGGGATGATTGTCCCCAAAGTCCACAAAGTTCCTCATGTCCAGAAGAAGACAGACAGCTCATAGTCATTAATCCCCTGGTATGAGCCTTGTATATTGTCACAACTTTTCTTACTTGATCTTCATAAGCAAGTAAGGTAGCTTTCATATGAGGAAATCGAGCCTCAGAGAGGTTGACATGCCCAGAATCACAAAATTAGCAAATATGTAAAAACTGGAGTTCAAATGCAGATTTCTCCATAATTGGTATATCTCTCTCTGCTCTGTTCCTTTGTCACATTTGAAAGGAAAATAATGAGTTAATTGGATTGCTTTAAAAAAAAGGGGGGAGCAAAAGCCACCAATAGGAAGTCAATATCATGCACATCCCGAAAGCTCAGGGACCATCAGAAAAGAGGGATGGGGTAGAGGTCAAAGACTGTGAGAGCCAGAGGTCCAGGGAAGACCAGAAGAAAACAGTGTCCTCTGGACATGACACACCACTGCACTTGTGAACCCCCAGCAGCTGGCTGCCCACATAAGATCTGCACAAGATCAAGCCAGTAAACACTCTAGGGCAGGTGGAGGGAGTTCAGGAACCTCCATCCTTAACTGAGGAGCTGCGGACAGTTGATGGTTTCTGGGCGAGGGAGAGTCAGTTTTCTTTAGGTCAACCACGCTCCAGTGGATGACTCTCACATCTGTGAGTGTATGGGGAGCACAAACTGGACTCAGTGGGTTGTTTAAAAGAGGAAGAGAGGGAGGAAAGGAAGGAGGGAAGAAGGGAGGGAAAAAGAGAGAAAGAGAGTATGAAGTTGGGTAGGGACAGGGAGGTGGGGTGGATCTGGGAGGAATTAGGGGAGAAAAAAGGGGTGCTGAATATGATTAAAATATATTATAAAAAGTTCACAAAAGTTAATAAAAATACTATATTTTTTAAAAGAAGGAAGATCCAGTTCTGCCATCTATTCTCTCTCACAGTTCTGAAATGCCATTAATAGTAATTATTAAGTGAGTCAAAATCTAGAGTCGGAATAAGAAGTGAGACTTTATCATTCCCAAAGCTTATAGGGCTTTCCTTTTCTCAACAATTCTGGTTCTATCACCCTTCAAAAAACTTCTACCCGAAGTCCATAGTGACAACATCTTAGATCAGAACTGGTATCCCTATCAGTTAGGTTGAAATTTTCTTTGGAAATCCAAGAGTTTAAAAATGAGTTCTCTATTTCTTCTGCCTTTAAACTTGGAACAGAAAATATTAGATAATATTGCAATAATATAGCAAAGATGTGAGTATATTTAACCTTTAAATTATGACACATTAGAGGGAAGGAAAGGGAAAGAAAAAGAATCAGGAAGGAAATGGGAAGTAGAGGGAGAAACAGTTGGGGAAGAGGCCACAGAGGGGAGGAGAAGCTGGCGTCACAAAAACCAGACCCAAAGAGAAAACGACAAACACAAGAGAGAAACGTTATGAAAGAAAAATCTTAATCATGCTCTCCAAAGAAACAGACCAATAGAGATATGGAAACAGTGATAGTGAACCAGAAGATATTCATATATAAGAAGTCTCATGAGAACTGGGCAGTTGTGAGACTCAGTCCAAACCCAATGCCTAAGAACTAGAAGCTCTGATGACCAAGGCCCAGAGACAAGGGAGGTTGCACACACATCAGGAAGACTAAGAAGCACCATCACCCTTCCTCTACCTTTTTTAGCAAAGCAGATTGGAGGACTCCATGCTCACTGATCTGGTTAACCTTTCCTTAGTCTACAGTTGAAATATTAAACTCTTCCAGAAATGCCCTCACACATATATCCAGAAATCATCTTATGCCAGGAACCCAGCATCCCATAGCCCAGTCAGGATGACATAAAATCATCACAAGAAGAATGCCCTGAGCAAGAATATAGGAGAATCCAGAGCGTGCTGGGGAGTGGGGTAGGGGGTTTGGCAAGTTATCAGTTCCAGTGTGAGGCCCCACTTGGCCACAGCGTTCAACTGTTTCCTTGTTTCCTTTAGTGAACTGATTGTCCCATAATCTTAAAGAGTTTTTCTGCCGTTCTGCCCCTTAAAGGACCTCAATACAGCAGAAAGTCCTGCCCAGAAGAAAATTATTCTCAGGACAAACATAAGCATCTCTCTAAAACCTGAGTGAAATAAGATTCAGCACAAAGGCTTTCTCGTTTGCTAATTTGGAGTGTTACCAGAAAACCACTTTGCTTCAAATTCTATACACTCCCTAGAAAGTCAAGTTCAATGTGCCACTTCTCTGGAGGTCCTTTAAAGTCTAGGATATTGAAAATAACTCAACCAAACCAGTTCTTAGGTAGAAAAGACACTGAAGAGAAGCAGGGCAGGAATGAACTGGTTTTTCTGAAATCCAGGAGGCTTTCTATATGAACAGAGACCACTAGCCGGCCACACTCGCTGACTGACAGAGCCACAGCCAGCCCTAAGTTTCTCTTGAGGCATTTTCTTCTTTCCTAGAGCTGTAGCTCTTGCAGCCTTCTGGTGTGCGAGCAGAAAGAACTGAAGACCATGGAAGATGAACCCATCTGGTCTGATACTCCACACTGTGGGCTCAGTTGCTACCAGAGCTCAACTTGTTAGACTGAGATATGTGTTCCTTCACACTTAAGGGGCCACTGCAAGAAAACCTGAGAGAAGTTCTTGTCTGTTCATGTCCCTCTGTCTCTTCACCCTGGAAGCATCCAGTCAAGGTCAGGCTGGATCCTTGGGCAAAGGTGACAAAGAGTAGCAGAGATCTGGAATCTCCATTACTGCCAGAGACCCCCATGTACACGGTACATCATTAGAATGTGGCCGACCCTGCAAGTACCCTTGTCCTTCTCCTTCATCTAACTACCAAAAGGAGAAGAGGGGGGAGGGCCAAAATATATAGAATTTTTAAAAAGTTACTGTTGCAGTTTTAATCTGAGATGTCCTCTTCGAGCATGCTTTACATGTTGGTACTATGCTAAAGGCTGTGGGTAGGCCTATCTCTTCTTAGTTTCTTTTTCCTGTTGCTGTTTTTCTGGTTCCTGACAGAAGCAACATAAGGGAGAAAGGATTTCTTTGCCTCACACTTCCACATTACAGTTCATCATAGCGGGTGTAAGTGAGGCACAGTGAAACCACTTAGCTAGACTGCTCCATGGGTAGAAAGTTTGGTGAGGGAACAAATTGCTGGGCTGCCTCGGAGAAGAGAGGACAGCAGCTGGTGGGAAAAGCCTTGTCAATTTTGTTAGGACAGTAGAGGCTGGAGGTGGAGAGATGGCCAGAATAGCCTGGGCGTCAGCATGGGGATTTTGAACTGCTGTAGACTGCTCAGGTTAATCAGGAACTGTATGCCCTTTGCCAGAGGTAGACTGTTGGGGTCAGATAAGTGAAGTGTGGCTTCCTAGACTAAGGGAAACTCCCCTCAGGACATTCCTGAGGAATGCTGAGTTTAGGTTTCTGTTTACTCAACGGCAATCCTTTGGTTTACCCAGTCGGCGTCCTGCCTAGGTTGGGCCCAGGATGTTATTTCAGGACACTGTCAGCAGCACTGCCTTTCTGGGGGGCCTATTTTTGTGACCTAATTGTAGAGAAGTCATAGTGGCAAGAACTTGAGGAAGCAGATCACACCAAACCCAAAATCAGGAACAGAGCAACGCGTCTATGTGTACTCCTGTTCAGCTTGCTTTCTCCATTTCATGCAGTGCAGAATTCCCTAACCAGGGGATGTCTCTGCCCATAATTAACATGGGTCTTCCCATGTCAATTAATTAATCAAGATAATTCTGCACAAGCGTGTTCAGAGGCGGATCTCCCAGGTGTGTCTAGATTTTATCAAATCTACAATTAGCACTAATCATCACAGCCCACTTGGTGGAAACGGGCCACTAGGATGGCTTTGAAGGTTATACTGGGCCCCTGGTTCCAGCCTAACATCTCTGCTTCTTGGCCACTACCACATAAGGGGAACCCTCCACAAGTTCCTGCCCCCACAAACTCCACCATACCATGCCTTCCCTTCCATGATAAAAAAAATGTTAGCCAAAATAATCCCTTCTTGCCTAAAGCTGACTGTCAGGTATTTTGGCCATAGCCCCAAGAATAAAATCACTACTCTTTCAGAGTCAAAGCCCCCCTATATATGATTACCACATCCTTTCTTCTCCCCAGAAGTAAGTGTTAGTTAATAAGTAGCCTTCTGCTCTTCTTGTGCATTGGCCTACCTGTCTGCATATGTCTAAAGTTTATGGGTGCTTTTATGTGGGTAGGTAGGATTATGTTCTATAATTTTCTCACTTCCTTTTGGTATTCATCAATGTATCTTTCCAGGCATTCTGATAATACATATCAGAATGTAGAGTTTCCCTTTATTATCTTCAGTTACTGCAATAGTGTGATGGCTAAAAAGAATGTTTCCAGTCTCTCACCGTGAGGAACCATGATGAACTGCACAGTGCTAGGGCATGTGCCTAACCCAAGTGCTCAAGCATTTCCACTTATGTCTTGGAGAATTGCTAAGACAGTTTTCTAGCTGAGGCTCACAGAAGGGAGGAGTGTTTCAATATTACATGAGATGTTAGAAAGAGCAGGCTGAGACATTAAGGGCCCTGAAGGCTAGGCTAGGCTGCTCTAGGACCCCACACCCACTAGAACTGTCTACTTGGACACCCCCAAGGCAGTCTGAAAGGCTGAGGTTGTTATGACTCTGTGATGAGTAGATAGGTACCGAAGTTTAAAGGCAAAGGAAACCCCGCCAATGATGAGAGAACGGTAGGGTTGCCAGGTGTCCAACAGAGGGAAATAGAAGACCTACCAAGCTTAGAGCCTAAATACTGGCTTGCCGGTCCTCCGCCTGTTCAGTTTCATACGTAAAATGGACTTGGTGGTTTCTACCGTACAGGCTTATCATGACAAGCAAAACACCTAGTATCCATGATTGTGATTTTAGTATCTCTTGACCTTTTCTTATGTGTCAGGGACTCTGCTAAGCATTTTTCCTGGATCATATACCTTGAAGCTCACAGAGCCCTGTGAAGGAGGTCCCATTTTTTGTTCTCCTTTTACAATCAAGAAACTGAGACACAGAAATTAAGGCTTTGCCCAAAGTCACCCACCTAGTAAATGACAAATTCAGGAATTGAATCTAGGTGTCTTGGCTCAAACTCCTGACCATAGGAAAGATATGCAAGTCTGTCAGTACCGTGACCCGAGCATGAACTTCCCTGATAGACCAGAGGGAAGTGCTCCAAGAAAGGCAACAAGCAAACCAAGCTCCAGCTGGAATGTGCTTGAAAGGACTCCAGCCAGGCCCAGCCTGGCAAACATGGCTCTGGCAGGCCTTGCCTTTCTTCCCCATTCCTTCTGCCTTGCTAAAAAACAGTTAGATTTCATTCCTAAAGCTAGTCACCAAGGTCTATTCCCTTATTTGTCTGCTTCCTCCTCCTGGGGCTGACTATCAAGGTCCAGCTATCAAAGTACTAAAGTCCAGAAATCAGAAGCCCCCTTTGGTTCACCTAATTAACATTCCCAATCAAAATATCCCACGGCATCCTAGCCCATTCTAACCCAGACCTCCCCTTTTTCTCATCTTAAAAATTACACTGCAAGGTCATTGGTTGCTGTTTTTCTGCCTGAGTCAGAAAGCAGCCACAATAACTTTTCTTCCCCATTTAATTAAGGGTCTCTTTTTTAAAACGGGGGTTTGGGTGTGGTTTGTGCCTAATCCAGGTGACATGCAGGATGCAGACATCCCCTTCTGTTCAGTTTTAAGATGTGTTACATTTGTTTGTGCTGTGGAAAATTTTTTAATGATGCAAAGATGTGTTGCGTTCTTTTATGTTGCATTTGTTTAACTCTGTGAAGCTGTGTTACTGTGCCTGTCTAAAATGCTTGCTGGTCTAATGAAGAGCTGAATGGCCAATAGCAAGGAAGGAGAAAGGATAGGTGGGGCTGTCAGGCAGAGAGAATAAATAGAAGAAGAAAGCTGAGAGGAAAAGAAGGAGCAAGAGAGGGAGGAGGACACAAGGGGCCAGCCACCCAGCTATACAACTAGCAACGGAGTAAGAAAGAAAGACATACAGACACCGAAAAATGTAAAAACCCAGAGGCAAAAGGTAGATGGGATAATTTAAGTTAAGGAAAGCTGACAAGAAACAAGTCAAGCTAAGGCTGGGCATTTATAATTAAGAATAAGCCTCCATGTGTGATCTATTTGGGAGCTGGGTGGCACCCCCCTCCAAAAAAAAAAAAGAGTAAAGAGCCAAAAGGAAAAGAACTAAGAGCAAAAGAGTAAAGAAAACAACCAACAGCAGTGCTGGACCCTAGCAACTGCAGAATTTCCAAGCTCAGTCTCCAAGGCTGGAGTGTCAGGTTCCTCTGCCCACGGGCCTTTCACTGCAGCTAGGCTACACCACAGTTAACCAGCCCCACAGAAAGCTGCAATGTTTGGGGCCTGCAGAGCCCCATTGGAAGCACACTAACTGTAATTTGCACCATCCATCACCCTTGCTCCCAGAAGGAGACAGGCTCTGGTTGGAGATTTAAAGAAGCTGTTTCCTTGCAGAAACCAGTGCTGGTGACACAGTCAGCCTTGCTAGGGGTCTGGATGGGAAATGGAGAGCTAAGAATCAGGCAGGTTTTCTGAGCAAAGAAGAAAGGGGGAGAGGAGAAGCAGGGGGGGAGAAAAAATTAAATTAAAAAGACAGATAATGGAAGATACTGAGTTTGTTGGAAGACAGAGGAGATCAGTGCATGTAAAATGGTTCCCTCAAATGGAACTCTCTAGATCCCTTTGGAAAGTCTGATACTAATAGAAGA
This sequence comes from Peromyscus nudipes, assembly GCA_902168325.1. NCBI lineage: Eukaryota > Metazoa > Chordata > Mammalia > Rodentia > Cricetidae > Peromyscus > Peromyscus nudipes. Next base: position 38,799 of record CABHPH010157965.1, read on the forward strand.
TGATAGATAGGTAGGTTGGTAGGTAGGTAGGTAGGTAGGTAGGTGGATGGATGGATAGATGGATGGATGGATGGATGGATGAATGATAGCTGGATAGATGATAGATAGATAGATAGATAGATAGATAGATAGATAGATAGATAGATAGATAGATAGATTTGTGCATATGGATATATACACATACTTACATATTTTAATTTTGATGAGTCCCTAAAAAAATATAAGTATGTTTTGGATTACTTACCTACATACTGGCTTCAGTGGAGCCTATGAAAGGCTGTGAACTATGGTACAGAGCTGCCTGTAGGACCAGGCTAGCTCCAACACCTTGCTTGAAGTCATAGCAGGCTTGCTTTCTTCATATCACTGACCCTGCTGCTTCTTTGCTGCTATCTCCTAGAAACTCTTCTCTTACAAGCAAATTTTCACCTCAGGGCTTGCTTCTGGGAACCCAACTTAGGACTCCAGTGAGATGTAAGTACAATGGCTACTTCCTGGTCTTGTGTATAAAAACTCACATATGCTCCTCCAGATGCTTTTCATCTCAGGCTGACTAAAAGGAATGGAGAATGGAGGGTTGGAAGACCCCCATGATAGCAGAGCCTCTGTCAGCCTAAATCCTTGAGTTACCATGTAGATGATATATATGTGCTAACCAGAAACACCTTGCTAGATTCTGAGGTGAGGGAGAAACAAACTTTCCATGGGCTGAATTGTTGGGGTGTTGTATTTATTTGTTATGGCAGCTACTGTCACCTACAATAAAATAGAAGCTGGAAAGCCTTCAGTGAGGTCTATGTGGGGAAGACACAATTGAGAAAATCCAGGTACACCCCTAGGTTGGCTCCAGGGAACCCAAGCAGTTTGGACCCATAAGTTCAAAGTACCTGTTGCAGAATAAGAAGATTGAAAGCTTCCTCCACCAGGACCTGAATTTCCAGAAGGTAATGCTGCTGAAACTCTTAAATGTCTGGGATTCTTTCAAAAGAAGGTCCTTCAAAGCAATCCATCTAATGCCCTCTAACAAGGATTAACATTATTATTAATATAGAGGCCGTTTATGATCGTCTGTTCTCCCTCTCAATTGTAAGGGAAAATGATGCTTGCTCTATGGGAAGACCCCTGACACAACCTTTGTAGCTGAAGTTCTCCTGTGCTTTCCTGGCACCAAGGACCCACAGCCACTTATAAAATTCCTGTGTCCCACCTGGTCCTGTAACTACTCAGACCCAAGTAAACACACAGAGGCTTATATTAATTAAAACTGCTCGGCTGTTAGCTCAGGCCTACTACTGACTAGCTCTTACCCTTAAACTCAGTACATTTTTGTTCATCTATATGTTGCCACATATTCTGTTGCTTTACCTGTGTGCCATTACATGCTGCTCCCTGGATGGTGGGCTGACATCTCCTTTATTAGCCTTCCTCTTCCCAGAATTCTCTTTATCTGCTTATCCCACCTATACGCCTATACTTCCTGTCTGGCTAATGGCCAATCATTGTTTTATTAAACCAGTGTACAAAAGCATTATACCACAGCACACCTTTGTTGTGGAAAAGATGGATAAGAGGAAATTGAGAGAAATAAAAACACTATGGAGATCACTGCATGGGGAAGAATATTCACAAAGAGAACCAAGACCTTAGGGTTGGAAAGTTAGGAAGAGAAACAGAAGAACTGGATGACTGGATGTTAGGAGGGTTCAACAAGGTTTGTAGTAAACACAGAAAAAGAGCCCACATGGTGGCATACCCTACTAGGCAAAGAGGGTGAGGCAAGAAAACCGTGAGTTCAAAGCCAGCCTGTGTTACAACTTTGTGCCTGCCAGGAAGACACCCTGTACTTGGAAGGAGGAATCAGGAAAATTGCTATGAATTTTGACTCAGCCTGAGTTGCAGAGTAAGATCCTGTCTCAAGAAATACAAATCTTTTCTGGTTGGATTTGAAGCCTGTTCCACAAAAGAAAACTCACGTCAGTCACTATATATCAGGTCAAAAGCCCATGGCTATGGAGGTCATAAACCCTGTGGATGGGGAGCATGCTGTTACTATCCTACTAAACAGGTGTGTTGTTAACCTGCCTTCTAAATGTCTGTGCTCATAACTACAGATTAGTGATCTCAGTCTTCACAGAAGTGTCTCTCTGTAGTGGGCAGCAGTCAGTGCAGACTCACAACCCGTCAACATGCTGAGATCTCATAACTTGGAGTGCTCATTCTTAAATGAGATGTTTCTATATAGCCCTACAAGGCTCAGAGAACATGGCAGAAGAAAGAATGAAAGAGCCAGAGGATGGGAAGGAGTTAGTTCACTGCTTCTGGACATGACGTGGCCATTGCACTCATGAGCTCACAACAGTTTTAAAATTACCTGCACAAGATCAAGCCAGTCAATAATTTCAGTACGGATGGAAGAAGGATTTTTATATTCCATCCCTAACAGTAATTACTAGCTGTTGATGGCAGCAAGGGGAGAGAGTCATTTTTTTTTTCAGAGATGTGACATCAAGTAGGTTGCTCAGACCTGTGCAGATGGCACTAATTGGACTCATTCACACACACACACACACACACACACACACACACACACACACACATTTTTAAGGTAGGAGGGGCATTGTTGGAAAATCCTTGGGAAGTAGGAAGGGTCTGGGAAGTGGAAGGCTGAGGAGAGAGAGGCTACCAGCTGCCACCATGACAAGCGAGATGTAAGGTACCAGTAAGCCACAAAACATGTGGCAACTTACAGATTAATAGAAATGGGTTGGTTTAAGATATAAGAATAGTTAGCAAGAAGCCTGCCACGGCCATACAGTTTATAAGTAATATAAGTCTCTGTGTGTTGACTTGGTTGGGTCTAAGCAGCTGCGGGACTGGCGAGTGAGAGAGATTTGTCCTAACTGTGGGCCAGGCAGGACCAAAAAAACTCCAGCTACAAAGGGGAGTTTGGAGATAGACATGATCAAGACATTGCATACATGTATGAAGATGTCAAAGAATAAATAAAATATAATTTGTAGAAGAAGAGCAGGAGGCATGAATTCACGCTCAGATGGGTGCAACTGCCATCTGGATGGACAGTGGCAATAGAGACTCAAAGAGAGAAAATTTTATTACAATCCCATGATCCTTACTGCATTGATGATGGTCTCTATTACTGACATTTCCTCAAGAGACAAGTGAAGACTTGAAATACTCATGCTAGACTGTTTCCAGGAACCTAGTACCACAAGCAGCTGGTCCATTTAGACCCTGAGAGATTTCTAGCCACTTTCATTGGTCTCCAGAATTCCATAGTAGAGTCCAGCACACTTCTGTCCATTTGCATGATTGAAAGCATGGAAAATCTTTTAGCCCAGCAAATTCCTGGACCTCTATAATGAAATGTAACCCTTTTTTACTATCTAATTCTGTACCCCTAAGCTGTCTGCCTGTGTCTCTAGCACTTACTGTCATGGTATGACTGTCAAGTTAACTGATAATCTTTTTTTTTTTTACTGTTTAACTTAACTTTAAAGTTTTCGAGAGTAATTATTGTGTATTTTAATATATATATTCATTTATTTAAAGTGTGAATGTGTGTGCCTGCAGGTATATATGGGCACCACATGCCTGCAGGAGTCAATGGAAGTCAGCCATGCATCCCCTGGAACTGGAGTAACAGGGGATTGGAGCTCCTGTGTGGGTGGTGAGAACTGAACCCAGGTCGTCTGCAAGAACAGTAAGTGCCCTTAACTTCTGAGTCATCTCTCCATCCCCAAGTACTGTCTTTTTGATCCTTACCTATCTGTCTTATACCCAATAAATGTAAATATTTCTGTCTTGTCCATCACTCCCTTCTCTTTCTCTCTCTAGTGCCTTTAAGATTATCTGATTCATGGTAGATGCCTGGTAAATGTTTGCTGAGGGAATGAATGAATCAGTCTATCTATCAAATTTGAGTAGCTAATACTCATAGTCTCTGGGTAAGGCAGGACATAGCATGCCTCATTACTCTTCAGGTTTTCCCACTACCATCCATCTTTGCAATGAAATTGCCCTGTGCTTACAGGGGGGACCAATTTTAAACAATGACACACTGAGGTGAGAATGACAAAGAATGAGCAAGGAAGCCAGAGCTGAAGCACACTTATTCTACTTCCTGATCACCACAGAGGCTCCGGTGATGGATATCTCATATTTCTACATCAAATGCAAATCTAGCATTTTGATTAAAAATAAATACACTCTTGTAAAGGGCAAGACAGTGAGTCCAGAATCATGGATTCTCATTCCTCTGGTCACCAGCACAATGGCTTTTTAGTCAAGTTACATGACATCTCTAAACCTACGTTCCCTCATCAGTAAAATGAGCATGATGGCATCTCTACCTTATAGAAGATGTGTGAAGCTTTGCAGAGACCATCTTTGTAAAAAGAACCCAATATGGATTGTAGCACATGCATGATGATGATAGAAAGAGAGAAACTATGTTCTGAGATTTTCTGTTTGACAACAAAGAATGCTCTATGGGTCTCTAGTGACCTTCGGTTTCATCAAAGGGAAGAATGGGGCCATTCATAAACTCACTGGCCCAAGCTATCTCCTCAGTCGTTCCCTCCTTCATTCAAGAAGCTGATGAGGACAAGAGGAAGAGGCTTTTGTGTGGTGTGCCTGATGGCTTCCGACAGTAATAAAGAAAGGACAGTTTCATCCACTTACGATAACTGGAAAATTTATAATTGTGACTCGATCTGTAACAGAAGAAAAATGTACTGTTTCTGTCCCTTTTATTTTTACAGGGAATGGCAGAAAAAATTTAAATAGATGGAGAAGATTAAAGGCAAATGTTCTTTTATAGGGATTGACGCCATTCTAGGTAATTTAATTTCAGTTGAGATGTTGCTGATAAAGCTGGAGAAGTTTCTGTTCTGAAGTGACCATCTCCTCAGGTGTTGTCTGATCACATGATCCAACTGCTACAGCAACAAACTCTTAGGAAACACAGATCTGCTGTCTGAGTGAAGAAGCTAATTGTTATTCTAAAAAAAAATGGTGTGTTAAAATTATACGTTATGTCAAAACACAACATTCTTGCAATGATACTTACATTTCATGGGTTTTTAAATATCTTTCATAATATTTAAATAGTTTGAATGTGAGACTAAGCCACTTCAAAATGTAAGTTCTCTTGTAGCCTTTATAGCCCTTCATACAAAGCCTTATACAAAGATCTGATTGCTCTTTGAGACTCATCTATTAGAACACAGAGAGTGGGGGACTGAGTCAACATTGTAAAAAGATTTAAATTAATATTTTCTCTTAAATGAAATTATCTGGATATTTCTGTAAGGAAAATGGTCAAGGGATCAGAATGGCCTGGATAATTACAGTCATTCCGAAAGTCATTCTGCTGAAGCTCACCTAACCCACTGGCCTTGGAGAATTTGTGAAAGGGGCCCTCCCAAAAATCAAAACACTGAGAATAATATTTTTTCCAAGGATTAGTGTCCACGTAATGGAAGAGGTCAATGGCTAACTTACAAAATTAAAAATGGAAGAAATTCTTAGACCTAGAAGAAATTGCATGTTCAATAATACTTACGTAGAGAATTTCAAGTTGTAAAAAAAAATAATACTTTCAATAACATTTTATGTTTAATTGAAATAATCACTGTATAAAACATAGATCATACTATCTATGTTTACAGATGAAAACACAAGAGGTTCAGAAGAGAAACTGTTTTGTTCAAAGTCAAACAACAGTAAGTAACTAATGTCTAGATCTCTTTTTACCATGCTTACATTGATGTATTTCTAAGGATAGGGTTGAGAACAAGTGATCCCAAAGAAATGATGCTGGCTAGTGACTCAATGTGCTGCCCTGGGTTCTGTCCTGCCTCAAGATGGCTCAACAATTAGTATCAACTGCAAATGCTCGACCCCCATCAAATGACTTAGCTGCTCATTCCAACTTGCCCATCATTGCCCTTGACTGATTACTGCAAAGATAGGTCCTTAGCCTGTCTTCAAGGACAACAATGACAGGCAGTTTAATGAGAGATACCTGATTTCAAAATTGTGTCCCTAGGAAATGTAGTGGCCCTGTGGATTCGTGTTGGCCTTGTAGTAGACAGATGATGTCTCTGACTTGGTCTATTTACAACCACTGATCACTTTTTGTTTGGCCTGTGTTTGTGTGGGTAGATTTGAGGACTTAAATCATGGTAGCTTGTGAATAAAAAAAGCACCCTAGAAAATAAGAATGTCAAGATAAAGCAAAGAGAGAGAGTAAGCTCACGGTTAGAATCCCATAAGGATGGAAAGAGTAAGTGAGCTACTCTAGGATCTTCAAAACAATAAATTGAGATAATCAGGGGCTTAGGATGACTCAATAAAGTGCTTGCTGCATGAGCATGGGAACCTGAATTCAGAGCCTCAGTACTCATGAAATGCCATGCACAATAACATGTGCCTATAATCACAGCCCTGGAGAGGTAAAGATGGGAGGATCCCTGGGGCCAGCTGACCAGCTAGTCTAGCCAGTCTATAAGGTCCAAGTTCAATGAGATATCCTGTCTCAAAAAATAAGATGGAAAGAGACTCAAGGTGATATCACTGTCAACCTCTGGCCTCCACACACATGTACATACACATGCACACACTTAAATAAACATACACAGGGTGAGCTCACACACACATACACATACACACACACACACACACATACACAAATAACTCACTGATTTACATTTTACATTTAATGATTATATAAATATTTAAAAGCCATTGATATGCTCTAGAAACCTGAAATGGAGTTTGTATTCTATACATATTTTATTTCCTATTTCTTCTGATATAAGACTGTCTAGCATCCCCAGACTCCTGTTGGGTCCAATAAATGCCCCCAAGCACACATGCATGAAAGAGATTAAAATATCAGTATGAAAATAAACAGCTGGACAGAAAGACTCTTCAGATCTCAGAACTGAAACAGGAACTGTCAGAAAACAGGAGGAAAGTAAAAGCTGCCTGTGAAGGAAAGGGGTTGGACCAATGGTCTAAGACCCTCGTCACTGGACGTTAATGCCCATGCATGGAATGCTCTGCTGAAGGAGCCAGTGAAAGGTGCAGTCAAGGAAAAAGATAACAAAAAAAAAGTAGATAAACTCAAAAAAGGCAAAAGAGACTGGTGAACCTCTAGGCAAAACTAAGCAGTGATGTCATGAAATAATCCCAGTAAGGATGCTGGGTCTGGTGGTGACAGATTCAGATGTGAGGCTCATCGTCTATAGAACAGTGACTAACAAAACAAGGCTCATGCTCAGGGAGATGTAATCCCAATGTCTTGCACCTGATGGGAATAAAGAAAAAAAATGCCTAATTACAATCAATGTCAGAGAAAGTATTAAATTTTCAGTGGAACACATGAACAGGAGGAAATTTTAAGAATAGCTAGTGAATGCAGGGGAAAGTCAAAAGACAACTTATTCTAGACTGGGGGAAAGGAGGGGAGGAGGGGCCAAAGGCACAGCACAGTAGGACTGAAGCACAAACCATAGAAACAAAGACAAACACAGCAGTGAGGACAGTGGTGTTCCTAGACAGCACGAGGTGGTTCAAGTTGGGTTTTAAAACTAACCCAACTGTAAGATTTGTAAAGCTGAAACACCTAAAACCCAGGGACAGAGTGTCATAACAAAGACACAAAGCAGGTTCCCCAAGCAACTGAGGGGACAGTGTGCTCTCTTAATATTAGATGAAATCGTTTTTAAGGTAAAAACCACTAAGGATAAAGAGAACCACTGTCAAAACATTGCAAGAAGGACATTTCCACACATACGAAAAGATACCAATTCTAAAACAAGATACAAAACATGCTCTGAACAAAATTAATAGCCTGAGAGAAGATATTTGCAGCCCACACAGCTGATAACTGGAATATAGATTCAATAAAATAAAAACAAACAGCATAAAACAAAATGATATAAATGTGAATAGCCAAGTAACAAAGTCTATGAATATTAAAAAATAAATAAATAATGCCAGCCTTGCTAGTGAAAAAAAAACTAAACAAATAAAAAAATGAATAAGACCAGCCTTGCTTGTGAAAAAAAAAAAAAGAATGTAAATTTTAGAAGAAAAAAGAGCACAATTGTACATTGATTAGATTTATAAATTTTTAAAGTTTGATAGTGACAAACACTGTTGAGGATGAAATGAATATAAAGCTTTCACAGTGTGGATGGGAAGGTAGCTACTGTTCCCTTGGAGAATGATCCAGTAATATTCAGCATACTTGAAGATGTATCTGTTGTGCATGGAGCCATTCCACTTGTCCATGTTCAGCCTGGAGCTACTCTTACATTATGCCCAAGGACACACACAGTCCTCAGTGCTGCAATTTACATAATAAAGTGCAAACAATTTAAATATTTCTCAGTAGAAGAACAGATAAACTGTGTTTATTCATACAACATTAAAAGTAAAAGGGCTGGCTTGTATGAATCAAAATGGGAAATCTAAAAAATATATAATATTGGGTGAACAAGAAACAGCATGCTGCAATTGATATGTGTGGTGGGATACCAAATTTGCAAATTTTTGAAACACAAAGAACACTAGTTTTA
>CABHPH010157966.1:0-41040 GCA_902168325.1 Peromyscus nudipes
GCATAGAGTTAGTATTTTCAATAATGTGGCTTCAATATCCACAGAACCAGGAAGTATAAATTAAAAAATAAAATGTAAGACACTAGAATACCAAGTTCATAAACAGCTCTTATTCAAAAACCATATTCAGTCCAGTAAAATAAATCTTAATAAATTAAAAATGATTCAAGCATATATCTTCTAGTCAAATGAGTTTTTTTCAATTAATTAAAATATTTTTAAAACTTACAAATATTAGTAAGAGGAAAATATACTTTTAAAAACTCATAGTAAATTAAAACATTAAAGAGACACTTCAAAGTATTTTGAACCAAATAAAAAAATATAGTGTATGAAAAATTTTTGGATGTTACAAAGTAATAAACAACGTGAAATTTAGATCACTAAACATGAGAGAGAATGCATATGAGATATTCAAAGACAATTCCTGAGTTAAAAACAAAATGAAGAAATAGCAACAAAAATAAACTTCTCAGAAAACTAGAAACAAAAAGAATTTCATCACCTAATGGACAGTACTTAAATTAAAAAAAAATACAATGGTGAAAGACTGAATTCTTTACCCTTAAAACTAGGCACAAAATAAGGTCATCTTACTAAGCTTACTCACTATTATAGTGAGGATTCTAGCCTGTGCAATGAGGCACAAGTCAAAGGCAAAGAATTAGAAAAGGATAAACTCCATTGTATATGACATAACTGTGTTGGAATATCTAAATTACCAGAACTCTTGTGTAAACTGCATTCTACATACCAGCAACAAAAGTCAGAGCTTAAAATAAAACACTGCTACTTAAAATAGCTTCAGAAACATTAAATCCACAGGGATAAATCTAATGCAAATGTAAAATAGCTACACTTTGAACACTACAAAACATGACTATTATGTAAAAGAAAATTAACTCAATATCATTAATACAATAATTATTCTAAAATGCACTATAATCCCAATCAAGAGCCTTGAAGGACTTTTGAGGGGGGATCAGCCAAATGATTCTACAACTTGAAAGTATTTTGAAGCACATAAACTATTAAACATGACTTTGAAATGAGATCATAAATTAAAGGAGCAGTAGTTCTTGATTTTAACATACCACCAACTTTCATATTCAAGGCAATATGGTAATGGCATAAAAGAAATAAATAAATGAAACTGAATACACATTTTCGTAATAGACTGACAAATATTTTGCGACCAATCATTGATCACATAAAAGCTATAATAAAATGGAGAAAGGATAGCGCTCAACAGATGCTCATGGGTATTTACAACCCCCCTCCAAAGAAGGAATTGGATATCTAACTATAAATCTACAACTATAATAATTCAAAGAGACTATGATAGCATAAGCTGAAAGCTGTTTGAACATATGTTGAATAAAACAGAAGTCATATTAAAAATGGTCACAATGGACAACGGTCAACATTTGCGGCCAATGAGAGCAATTGTCAGAGTGATGAGGCCAAGAACAAGAAGTTGCAGAAGGCAACAATGTTAGCGACTAGGCTTGAGATCATTTTTGTGATATTTTAGCAAAGAGTGTGGCTAACCTCCTCCCCCCATGTTCTATGGATCTGACCGAGGCTAAACTGAAGAGTTTTTAACTAATTTCATTGGTAGAGGAAATTTCAAGACAGCCTAATATTGAGAGTCCTAGGGCTATTAGTGATTTCTCTTATGTAGGTCTACAATGAAAAAGAGCAAATGGGGCAAAAAGAAATACAAATTGTAGTTTGAGGAGAAAAAGAAATTTTAATGACGAAGCCTTGGTTTGTATTTTAATGATGAAGCCTTGGTTTGTACTGAAAGAGATAGAGGAATGGAACAAATGGGGTGGTGCCCTCATGGCAAGACTTTACCTAGCTAATCCTGTAACTTGTGAAAAGAAAAGGCCTAAGGAATTAACTACTCCCCAAGAACAACAAGAAAGGAAAGCTCCCGTGAATGTAATTCAGGGAGGGGGTCCGATTCCATCCTAAGCAGGCAGCTGAACTTAGCAGCATCAGCTATGTGGTTCTGACTTCAGAGACAGGAAGAATTCCAGATAAAAAGATTGTGGAATCTTCCTCCATGGTTAAAAAAAGCTTCTGAGGCCAGGAATGTGAGAGAGGAGGACACTGTTTGATGTGTAAAAGTGAAAGCCTAGGTTGTGTTGGAGACCCCACGATGTTGGAGATGCCAGACTCATTTTGGAGAGCCCAAGATATTGGAAATGCCAGACTCTGGGCATATAGGCCAAAGAGTACTGCACACAGGGAGTGGAGCCACAGTAGCCAACATAGTCACCAAAGCTAGAAGGATGAAGTCATTTAAGTCCTTTGAAATTAGACACAGAGTTAGAGAATTTGGAGTATTTATTGTGTGTGTGTGTGTGTGTTTTCATTTTAAACGGGGTCACAATTAAGAGATTACCTTAAGTGTCAAAAGAGATTTTAGACTTTTAACCTGTGTTGCGACTCTATGAAAGACTGTAGGGACTTTTGAAGTTGGACTAACTGCACTATGTTATGGCTACAAGCTGATGGTGGCCAGGGAGTAAAACGTGGTGGTTTGAATAAGAATGGCCTTCCTGACTTTATATGTTTGAACACTTGGTTGCTAGTTGGTGGAACTGTCTGGGAAGGATTAGTAGGTGTGGTCATATTGGAGAAAGTGTGGCACTGGGGCAGCTTTGATGTTTCAAAAGCCCTTGCCATTCCCAGTTAGCTCTCTCTCTCACACACACCCACACACTTCTGCCTCCAAGTTGCACATCAGGATGTAGCTCTCAGTTACTGCTCTAATGCCATGCCAACCTCCCTATTGCCATATTCCCTGCTATGAGGATCATAGACTCTAAACCGCTGGAACTGTGAATCCCAATAAATGTTTTCTTTTATAATTTGCCTTGGTCATGGTGCTTTTTGTCTGTTACAGCAGTAGAAAAGTGACTAAGACGCTAACCATGTACAAGTTACAGAAAATAATAGTTCATATTTGTGAGTCACATTTACCTCTATTTTCTGAACAATGAATACTTAAAAACAACTAGTTGATTTAACTAAGAAATATAATGGCAAAGTATAATTACTCAAAACAAAGTTAAGAGTCCTCCTTTTAAATGCTATAATTTTCATGCAATTCTAACATATTTATAATATCTAATATACACCAACCAATGAACTACAACTAGTCAACTTATAGTACTTAAATTCTGTCAAATGAAAAACATAAGAAAATATAAATTAAGTTAAATAACAAAGTCTTATCACATAAGAAAATATAAATTAAGTTAAATAACAAAGTCTAATTTGTGACAAAAAAGAACAATTTATCTTTCAACTACATAACAATTTTAAAATATGGCATTTTAGAACATATGCTTTATTTGAACATAAAATTCTAGTAGACCAAGTTTAGTTGCAAAGCAATAATATGAATACATAAAATTTTTAGATTTTCTCCTAAATCCTTCTTGTGGTGGCTTACACTGAAAGGTGTCAAATAAAAATATTCCTTTAAGATATAATTTATCAGGTGAATACATTTTTTAAAACCTGTTAATTTCTTAGCTTTGTTTATTGTCTTAAAATATGAAAGAAATCTTCTAATGAAACTTTAACATCAAATAATAACCAATAAAAATTAACCCAGGTGTCTCTAATGAACTATGTGTCATAAACAAGTTATATCCAGTCAAGTCCTAAACACTTCATATATGTGACACATAGACTGGGACACAACAATGAGCGTTTGTGCAGTGACTGCAGCTCTATCCATCATATGCATCCTAAGTTTGACAGAAGTCTCATGAGATAAAATTAAGTGGCAGCAAGGCAGGGGTCCTTTGTGAAAGCTATCAGGGAGGACCATCTGCTCATCTATTTTCTTGCTCTTCTATAATCACCCTGCATTTTTGGTTCAAAGTCCATTTACATATTCAAAGCTATCACTTGGCTTCTTCATATTGCCTTGAGTTGTTGTTGAGTCTTCAACCTCATAATTTACCTTTCAAGGTGCCCTTTGCTCTCTTAAACAATATTATCACTGACTTGATAACATCTGTGAACCTCCTTTGTCATGTATGTAACATGGGGGATTCTAAAAGTATGTTTTCAGAAGGATGTGACTCTTCCTACCAAAGGCATTACCAGGAATACTGATAAAATTCTTGGAAAGTGGCTAATTCTGTGAAAATTTCAGATAAACAACTTATGATAGTCATTTATGGGAAACTGACAACAGTATGAGTGTCCCTGAGCTAAATGTATTAGAAATAGCAATTAGGTATAGAAATCTAAAAGAATGTCATCTAGTACAGATGACTGGTTTCCATCTGGTAGAAGGAACATTCTGCATGTTTTAGTTGGTATAGGACACTAACTAATTTTGTATTTGGTAGCCATCAATCTCAATATTTTCCAACTGACTGCTTAAATCTCCCAGTCCCTCCTTAATTAGGTAAATAAGAATAACTGACTTTAATTTATGAAACTCATATTTTCATTTTTTTAATTTATGTTTTAGTGGTAGAATAAACCTACACTAAAACAATTCTTGCCAACGCATCTTCTTGATGGTTGTTTCAAATATATGAAGATCATCTCCATGTGTGTTAGGATAAGGATAGAAAATAAGAAATTCCTCTAATAGCATCATGATGTATATGAGACAACAGACACAACATGTAGCCTGAACCCCACAAACATGGTGATTTGTGCTCAAATTAATATGCTACTGAAATTTATTTCAATACAGAAATATCAGAGAAAGCATTCCTTTGCCATTAATATTTTTAGTCAGATATGCTAATGTTAACCATTTTGTAAATATTTCTATGTTTGTTAATCAGAAGTAAACATAAGAAAAGTGGTTCAACAGAGTTATTGAGCTCTACATTAATGATGTCTTTCTTTGAGTTATTTTTTATGATTACTTTATTGTTTGAGAATTCTTTACACGCATATAAGGCATTTTAATCAAACCCACTCCTCATTTTTTTCCAATTCATTTCCAACACTTTTCCCTCCCAACATCATGCACTCCTTTCTAAAAAGCTCACTGAGTCCACTTAATGCTGTTTGTATGTACATGGATATAAGGGTCTTCTGAGTAGCCTCCCAGGGACAACATTCCTTATGAAAATTGACTCTCCCCTAACAGTCATCAGTTGCCAATAGCTCCTCAGCTAGGGGTGGGACATCATCTGCCCTTTTCCTATCCTTGCTGTGATTTTGAAATATATTTTAAAAATACAAGTTGCAAAGAAAACAAATGGAATTCTTACTATGACAGTAAGTAGTTAGGCTTATAAGAAAAAGAAAATGTGTAAGCAGTTAATGAAAATTTAATCCTTTCTTGTGATCATTTCTTTGTTTCCCAATGCACAACAAAGCAGGTTTTTTTTTTTTCATTAAAAAAGCAGTTTATAGTTCACTGACTTTTAATTACAATGTTGAATGAATCGCTAATGTTTCACTATGGGTAGAGGATTTTATTTTACTTTGAAGAAATGATTCACAGCATATTTTGGAGTTTATATAATAAGAACCTTAACATATAGTTAAATACATACTTCTTAGTCTGACCAATGATTTGGAGTATAATTCTAAGTAATTTCATTTTAGAATGAAATGTTATCTTAAAAGATACTACTTGACACATTTCTTTGAACTGATTTATCATAAGCATATTATTAGTACTCTCTATTATTACAAAACAAATTACCAAAATTTCTCACATGAAAAACAATAATCAATCTCTGTGTGACAACTCCGTAAGTAAAACTTGTGTGATTTGGTGGCTAGGTTCTCTACTCAAAATATCATTAGGCTTAAATCAAAGTGTCAGCAAGGCCAGGTTCTCTAGGGCTTGCTCTGAGCTCCCTGTGTTATTTGTGGAGTTAATTTCCATCAGGTCAAAGCAATTAAGGTCATGTTTCATTTGCCGGTTCTTAGTAACCAGAAGCTTCCCCATTCTGTGTCATATGTCCGTTCTTCAAGTGAGCAAGCAAAGTCTTCCTCAGAATCTATAGTCTGTGCTTAGAGGCTTTCATTAGAAAAATCCAACAATCGTCTCGACAGTTAAAGACGTACGATTTAGGGTATTAACTACATGTACAAAATCCCTTAGCCTTCTAAAATAGCCTAACAGGGTAAAACTTCATATGCCAACTCCCTCAGCCTTGTGTCATAACCTAACAGTAGAAAGTGAAAGCCCTCATATCTCCTAGGGAAATACACAGCGTATGTACGCTGAAAGGGCGATGAGCTCACCTCCTATCATCATAGGCTTTTGCAAACCACAGTGCCCTCTGGCCTAGTCTGAAAATTTATAAAATTTTTGTTTTTATTGTTGTTGCTTCTTTTTTTTTTAATTTTTGAGGTGTGATCTCTTTGTACAAGGTAGCCTCAATGTTTAAATCTTCCCGCCTCAGCTTCTGTGAGCTAAGATTTCACCACATTCTGCTACAATTATAATGGTGATGCAATTATTTCTCTGAAATTTGATGTTTTTATGCTACTGAACATTAATGAGGAACGTAATATGTGTCAATTAAGATTAAATTGCTACTTGTTCCAAAGTAAATATAGATCATATTGCACTCCCAAAATATTTTATTTAGCATTTATTAGAATAGTTTTAATATTTGAGAAAAAGAGAAACCTGTATTTTTACTTGAATATTTTTACCCAAGGTTGGTTTTAATCTCTTACATTTAGCTGGAACTAAAAGCAGATGTGCTAGAAAAATCACATAAAAAGGTGCTCTCGTTTAAAAATTGTGACCTTTACGAGAAAGACAAGTTTGGCTGAAAATCAATACTCAGATGCTTCTTTGTGAAAAAAATTTTAAACGCTTGAGCATCCCCAAGATATAGACCATCATTCAATATATCTGACAGGAAGCATCATTTTTATTTTCTAAATTCTATAAAAAGCATTTGACCACATGCAGAATCCACAAACATACACATTAGTTTTAGCAACACATCTGCAAATATTTAACATGTGGAAGAATAGAGTACAATTGTTTAGTTCAGAAAACGTTTTAAGTTGAATAGAATGAGATATAGCAGAGAAGTTAATTTGGGGTATAATGAAAATAAATAATGTCTATTAGACCAAGGGTGGGGGGGAATCCGGTGTGGTTAAGACAAGCATGCATGAGGACTAAGTCTTTATATCAGTGATCTTCAGTACATCACATGACTGTTACACAAAAATTCCACTTTTTTCATAAAAAAATTTATCTTTCACAAATGCTTACAACAAATTATTTAAAATTTATTTCATTTTATAAATAACCCTTTGTTAATACACCACTATAAAGTCATGCTTTCCTTTCTTGCTTATTGTCGGAATCTCATACTAACATCACCTTTAAATATCTCACTTTTAAAAACAGTAGACCTTTAAAGTCTCACAATCTTTAAAAAAAAAAAACCTCAAACACTTTGAAAGTCTAAGGTCTCTTTTAAAAATGAAAAGTCTCTTAACAGTAGGCTCCTATAAAAAACAAAAAAAAACCAAAAAAACAAGTTGTGTACTTTCTGACTCCAAGAGGAAAGAAGGATAGTATAAAAACAATTACAATTTTTAAAAAATCCAGCAGTGTACTTCCAAAATCTTGTAGCTCAGTGTCTGCATATGGGACTTATTCACAATCTGCTGCGATCCAAGCATCTTGGGTTGCCCCATTTCTCTACCCTGCCAACCTCAGAGCTTGTCTGGCAGCAGAAACAGACATCTTTACGCCACACCTGCCACTGTCCTTGGTTGTTCCATGGGCTTGTCAACTCAGTTACGCAGAGGTTTCCATTGGAACTTAGGCTGCATTTTTACCACTGGCCTCTCCTAGCCTCTCATGGGGCCACATCTCATGTTATCTACATAAACCTTTCATTCATGGGTGCACCTTCACCTACAGCCTCTCTGGGCCTCTCCTAATACTATGTCTCAGCTGCTCCTCAAGGCCCTTAATGCCTTCATAACCAACACCATGTGGGAAAATCTTACACAATGCCAAACTTCCAGCTTTAAATATACACCTGCCCACCTCTGGACCACAGCTTCTGTGTCCTGAGTTTGAGGAAATACTCCCCAGACAAGTTCACCAAAAACAATGTTTGTCTCTTGACAATAAAAGCTGATTTTTTAGTCCAGCTATCTGACATCTAATTTTCCAGGAAAGCAAAAGTTTAACTCCCACAGATTTTTACTTGAACATATATTAAAAAGGGGCAACCATTGAATCTTTGAGGAATTCTCAAACTTCCCTTTGAAATATCACGAGCCAGGCCAGGCCACAAATGTCTGCATTTCTCTCAACATTCATATTTTTAAAATTTCCCACAACTCACAATCTCCTCCAATTTGCCCAACCAGAGGGGGGAAAAAAAACAAAAAAAAAAACAAAAATAAGCATGGTCAAGTCCATCACAATAATAACCCACATTTCTGGTACCAATTTGCTTTCTGATACTGTGACAAAACACTATCCAGAATCAACTTGGGGTTACAGGTTTAGATCAATCATTGAGGGAAGTCAAGGCAAAATCCTGGAGGTAAGACCTGAAGTGGAACTGACTGTGAAAGAAGCTATTACTGGCTTGCTCTCCTTGACTTATTCATCTACTTTTCATATGGATACTAGACATACAGCTGTCTTAATTAAGGTTACTAAACCATCTCAACCAAAAGCATCTTGAAGAGCAAAATGTTTATTCTTCTTACATCTCCATATCACTGGTCATCATCAAAAGAAGTCACAGAGAGAACTCAAGCAGGGCAGGAACCTGGAGGCAGGAGCTGATGCAGAAGCCATGGGGGAGTGCTGCTTACTGGCTTGCTCCTTAGGACTTGCTTGGTCTGATTTAGTGTAGAACCCAGGACCACCAGCCCATGATGGTACCACTCACAATGGACTTTGCCCCTCCTACATCAATCACTAACTAAGGAAATATTCTACAGGCTTACCTACAGTCAGATATTATGGAGGCTTTTTTTTTCTCTATTGAGATTTCCTCCTCTTAGATTACTTTAACTTGCATTAAGTTGACACAAAACTAGCCAGCACAACCTTCCAAGGATGGAACTACCCACAATTCACTGGGTATTTCCACAGTAATCATCAGTCAAAAAAATGCCCCACAAACAAGTTTGACAAACACAGTTCTTAAGTTGAGATGCCCTATCCTCAGGTGAGTCTAGTTTGTGTCAAGATAACAATAACCAGCAAATTCAAATATTCCAATTATTTATGAGGTAGTTTTGAGGTACTGTTGAACTAATATGTAGAATCATAAACTATTTATTCACCTATATGTGTATTAACTTTTTATTACTTATAAATATTTTAATTAAAGTTTTTGAGGTGAAATATTTGGTTTATTACATAAAACACCAAAGTAGATTTTTATAGGTCACAAAATAATTTCCAAATGTTTTAGAATAATTGTCAATAACAAAGTAGAAATGAAAAATTTTTCATAAATAAAATAGTAATTTTTCAGAACTCAGTTCTCCCCAAGGATTCTGCTAAGCAAGGTATGCTTTAAATTAGTTTCCTTTGTAAAAAACAAATTTATCTTCAAGTGAAAGAAATACACTATATTGACAAAAGTTAGTGTTTAGATTTTATCATAGTAATTTAAATAGTTTGAGCACATACCTACACCATAGATTATTTTCTGGAAATAATTTGCAACAGAAATAAAGACTTACAGAGCACTGCTCGAGGGTTTTGTGGAGGTAAAATGATTCAGCCGGACTGACCCTCTGGCCTGGATATTCTCAGAAAGGTTTATGTTCAGGCCTAGCCCTTGGCTGCCTCCTAGAAGATCAGTTCTCAGTTACTGAAATAGGATGCCTGAAAGGGTTCTCTTGGAAGGTCCAGAAAAGAGGATTGAACCTTCCCAGCCAGGGTGAACTGTTTTTAAAAATGTTTTAGTGTGCATAGAGCCTGGATAAGGCATTAGCAACAAACACCAATTGAAACAGATAGTTTATGGTAACATCCTGATGTCTACTGAATGGCTCTTTGTACTTCTGTGGGGTTTTTGTCATTAGTAACCAACATCAGAAATACATGCTCTAAGCCAGGTGTAGTGGTGCATGCCTTTAATCCCAGCACTCAGAGGACAGAGACAGATAGATCCCTGAGTTCTAGGCCAGTCTGGTTTACAGAGCAAGTTTCAAAACAGCCAGAGTTACACAAAGGAACATTGTTTTGAAATAAATAAGTAAATAATAAATAAATAAATAGACAATGAATGAACGAACGAATGAATGAATGAATACATAAATGCAGGCTTCAAATTCCTTTCAATCCTACAGTAAAAATCCAGTCTTAGAGCTTATTTGACTGAGAGCACTTCAGATTGCATACATGAAAAACTTACAGTTTAGAACATTATAATACTTATCTGGATGTAGGTCACACAGTAAGTAAGCCAACCTGAAATTGACTTGCTCAGCTACAGGGATAATATGGCAGTTACACCACCGATATCATGTACAAATTTACTAACACATATTTATATACTTGCATACATGTGTTCATATATATTCATGATCTGGGTTTTCAAAAGCAGTCTCTTTCATACTCTCCAGTGTTCTAAAAAGCAGCAGATCAAAGTGTAATAAAACAAGCCTGATGTTTTTCTCTACCAAATATAGAGCCAAGCTGCATAAGACATAGTAATCTATTTCTACAGTCTCTCTTTGCGATGAGTGAAATCACCTCCAGTCTTGGTAAAAGTCCCAATTTGCCCAACTATAGTCAAGGCTAAACATGTAATGCACTACATCACAAAAAACGAATTATTAGGGTACTAGCCTTCTATGTCTGAGTTTCAGAGATTTAGAAAAAGACTTGTATGTAATTTTTCATCCCCAAAGGCCACTAGCTTTTCCTATTAGCATGTTATACCCTTCAGTAATTATATTTGACTTTTGAAAATAGCATAGGCCAGAAGTGTAAAGAGGTATGCATAATCTTTTTGAAAAATTTTATTTGAACAGATGGGTATCACATGAACTGGATGAATCTGTTAATTGTCTAAGTGTAAAGGTTTCTTATGCAATTTTAGGCCATTAATGAGATGGAAAGCACAGCTCTGAAGGAAAGTAGTGATTTTACGCTATTTATACAAGATGTCTGACCTTGCCACTTTTTCATTTTGTAGAATAATTGTTCCCATAGGAAACTGAAAAACAAAACAAGTTAGAGGAAGGAACATGAAGGAGAGTTGTCTCTGATTTACTCAAAAACATCAGCAACAACAACAAAAATAAACAGCTATGTTGATTGAAAGATCACTAACAGACCTGCTAGACATACAGTAAACACAAATAAACAAACTTTTCAAATAGTGGCTTGAACATCTGTCTCCTAATAAAAACAAGGTGATTTTAATAACGGTAAGTTGTTATACAACATTTTTAAAAGTAAAGTCTATGATGACTAAGAATTGAAAATGAAAGACCATCAAAATCTTTAGTTTTAATGCTTTAAATATTTAAATATATATAACCTTAAATATATATATATATATATTAATCAGAAACTATGTAATTTGCTTTCTATTAAATAAAAGAGCAAGTATAGATTATATATATAAATATATAAATAATATTTCTAAGGACTCTCAGTATGTTAGGAAAAACCATGCATTACTCTCTCATGTCACTGTCACAGCTTTTGAATTCAAAGGTAATATTTACAAAGTTAGAATGTAATATGCAGCTTGCCTAGCACTATGATTTCTCCAGAGTTTATAAAATCAGTTACTTAATGAATGAATAAGTATTTCATGCACTAATTGATTATCTACATCATGATTTTCCTAGTTAGTATAATATACAGAAAAGTGCCCCCCTGACACACACACACACACACACACACACACACACACACACACACACACACACACATTCTTTTGCCCTGGTATCTAGAACCTGTAGACACATTCTACCACAACAGCAGTTAAAGTTAGGGAGTTATTAATGCTGGTAATCAGAAGTTTTTGGTGTGGGATTGTTCTAAAATGTCTAATGTAATAATCATGAGTACTGAAATGTTGGAGAATGGAGAAAAGTAAGGCAAGAAGTATGTAATATGAAACCTCCATCTGACTTTTCTAGGCTTTGAAGATGGCAGTAGCCGCCATGAGATGGAGTACAAGTGACCTTAGAGGACACAGGGTACAAGGTTGGATTCCCCCACAAAGTTCCAGTAAAAGCAGGCTGTCTGGCACATTATGCTGACCATTGAAAACCGTTTCAAATTTACCTGCAGAATAGCATGGTAACTTTCTCTTGTTCCAAGTCACTAAATGAGTCCTATTATAGAAGAAACAGAAAACTGGTACAGCAATTGTATAGTAATTCTAACTATACACTTACAAGCATTCAAAGTATTTTTCGTTCATTCACAACTTATTTGTCTTTAGAATCTATTTGTAAAATGTAATATAAATGTAATTTTAGTTAGATTTAATTCAAGTCAGTTCTCTTCCTATCAGATTGCAGAATTTCCATATTGGACACACAGTAGCAAGGAGTGTATTTTTTGCAAATTCGTATCTTAACAAATGGCAGTGAATATTCCCACTATCATTCATAATAGTAACATTTTTAGGTAGAGAACATTATAAATCATATAAACAATGAGAGTCAAAAAATCTGGGGTAAGCATATAAAAAATAACTTTACAAATTAAAGTTTATTCTCAGAGGAAACAGAAGTAAATCAGGAAAACAACTCCCACTTCATCTTTAGAAGGTCCAAGTGAGCTTTTAAGGCTAGACTACACAAGATTCTATACATCTGTCCCCTAAAGTAAAGACCCAAAATTAAAGTTAATGCTGGGGCATCTTGAAGATTTGTTATACTTTCTTGGGAACATACTATGTGAAGCAAAAATTTTACAACTTCATGGTAAATGATGGGACTGAATAGTAGATAGACTTAGTATGTACTGATAGAATACAAAACAATATGAATACAGTGAAGGAGCTTAGAAAGTTTCTGAGTAAACAGATTCTGGCCACAAAAACCAGGAACTCAGCTGTCTAGTGTTCATCTGGCAGAGTTGAAAGCTTATGTGCATATAAATCCCTAGAAATGGGTAGTTAAAGAAGCTTTGTTTATAATTGCCCAAACTTGAGTCTAGGAAAGTGGATCAACTGGTATCGTCAATAATAGTGCTCATCAAGCAAGCGTGATGACATCAGTGTGATCTTTAGCACCCACATACAAACCTGGATGTCGCAGCACTTGGTTGCCATCCCAGGAGAACTATAGGGCTCGCTGGCCCACCAGCCTTCCTGAAACAGTCAGCTTCAGGGTTCAGTAAGAGACCCTATGTTGTGATATGTTATTTTAACTATGTAAAGATACATTACATTTGTTTATGCTATATTTGTTTAATTATGAAAAGATGTGCTGCATCTGTTTCACCTTGCCTGCCTAAGGCACCTGATTGGTCTAATAAAGAGCTGAATGGTCAATAGCTAGCTAAAGAAAAGGATAGGCAGAGCCGGCAGGGAGAGAGAATAAGTAAGAGGAGAAAGCTAGGCTTGGGAGGGAAAGAAGAACAAGAAAGGAAGGAGGAGAGAATGCAGGACATGTCTCAGGCAAGGCAGATGCCAGAGAGACAGACATAGAGAAGCAATGAAAGTAAGATATATGGAAGTAAGAAAGGTAATAAGTTCCAAGGCAAAAGATAGATAAAGAGAAACAGGTTAATTTAAGTTAAAAGAGCTAGCCAGAAACATGCCTAAGCTAGGCGGAGCATTCAAAAGTATTAAGTCTCTGTGTCACGATTTGGGAGCTGGCTGGTAGCCCAAAAGAGAAAAAGCCTAGCACAACCCTGTCTCAAAACATATGAATAAATGAATAAGGTCATGGTCACACACACACACACACACACACACACACACACACACACACACACACGAGTTGTTGTTTGATAAATGTGCTCCATCGACTCTTACGGTGAACACTTGCTCTCCATCATGCTCTGTAGGAAGGTTGGGGAACCTTTATGAGGTGGGGCTTTGCAGGAGAAAGTGGGTCACTGAAGGTGGCCCTTGAGGTTTTGCAGCCTAGCTCCACTTCCCACTCATGCTCTGCTTCTGGACTATGGGTGTGATGTGACCTGCTGTCCTGCTCCTACCTGCATACCTCCCACACGGTGAAGGACTGTCACCCTCAAACTGGAAGACAAAACATGTGACCATTTTTCACTATTCTCTAAGATGAAAGGGAAGAAAATGTTGCAAAAAGCCATGTGTAATTCTGGAGTATGCCTGAAGTTTATTCTCCGTGTAGTTTTGGTTCCTGTCCTGGATCTCGCTCTGCAGATCTCGAACTCACAGAGATCTGCCTGGCTCTGCATCCCAGGTGCTGGGATTAAAGGCGTGCGCTACCACAGCCTGGCTGCCTGAAGTTTTGAAACAAGCATTTACTATGAGGATATAATATATGGCTAGGATATCACGAGATGGAGGAAGCAACATTGAATTATAGATAAAATACAATGAGAAATTAGAAAATTAGGAACAATGGAGCAGTAGATAGAGAAAAACTTTATGATGGGAAAAGAATAAAATTTTTAGGAGAAATGGCATATCAAGGATCTGCAATTCCCACCACAACAGTACAACACAAGTCTGTATCAACAGATCCCTGCACACTGAAGGAATCATTCATAAACATTATAAGTTTGTAATATTACTTTTTGTGATACCTGTAGTTTTAAAGAAACAATGAAGCTAACCTTTACTCTTTTAAAAGACTAAAAAAAGTTATTATTGTATTATAATTAAAATATCTGTAAAAGTTGTTTAACCACTGTATCATTTAGTAACAGGATTTACACACTCAGAATTCAGAAAGTTATTACACATCTTTTATGCATCAGGTGTTCTGCTATATTCTGATAGGTAATATAACATGGTCAGTTCCTTTTCTCACAGTACCTGTATTTTAATACAATTTAGTTCAAATTCCTTCACTCTATCATAGTATAGTATCATGGTAGCTAATATATATTATATATATAATGACTTAAAAGTATTCACATTCACTTTATGGCTTATATTATATATTGGTTAAAATGCTTTAGTTCCCAGGTATGATATCTCACACATTTTAACTATCTGGTTCTTATTTGTACCTCAGAGTCAGCACAAATAAAATAAATAATTGTAGCACTTGTTTTAAATAAATGATAAGTATTAATTCTGGAGAAAATATTAACTAAGGTGCTGAGGAATATATTGATATTGGCATAGCAGAAAAACCATTAGTGTCTATATATTTTTGTTCAGAAACCCTTCATTCTTTCTTGGTCAAAACAAAGAAGAAAATTTCTCATTGAGTCCATAGCCTAACCCACTGCTAGTAAAAAGAAGACACTTAAAGTGGGAGTTTTTAGTTAATCCATCCTGTGAGAGATCAGGTACAAAATGAATTGACATAAATGTGCTTTAGCACCCACAAAACAGATGCTATTCTGGATAAATAAGTGATTAGCACATTTAACACATGGAACTAAGAGAAAAATAAAAAAATGTATTTTTATTTTACCAAAAATTCTATAACTTATGAACAATTTTTATACATGGTAAAGTTTCAGAAAAATTTAGAAAGACATGAAATTCAATTAAAAAATTTTTTAAGTATGAAATTAAGTATGATTGTAGATTTTAAGATTTACTTTTATTATTGTATATGTATGTGTATGCCCAATGAGTGTGGGTGCCCCCAGAGGCCAGAAAAAGATGTCAGATCCCCTTGGAGATAGAGTTACAGATGGCCGGCCATGTGCCACCTTCCTAAGAACAGCAAGCACCCCTAACCACTGAACTTTCTTTCCAGCCTCTCAACTGTAGTTTTAATAAAATAAGAGCTTATCAATGTTTTATCAAGACTTAGAAAATATTTTTGTAGCATCTGTCCTGAAAAAGCCTATTTATGTCTAATTTTAACTATGTTCACTTTGGCTTTTATATGAGACACACATTGAATTTTGGGAATATTATCACATTATGCTTCACTATAGATGGGTTCCCTTTGAATTTTAATTCTGTCTAATATAAAGAATGTTCAGAGTTAGGAGCAGGACACTAATTTATCCAGTGAGTAGCCGGTGTAAAATATCTAAGATACCAAATCCTAACTCTTAGCTACCTAGGAAACTCGTCTCTTCAGTCAGTTGGCTGTATATGCAAAACATCCTTCATCAATGATTGTCCTATTGGATAATAAGATAAAGTTAAGGAACTGTAATGATTGGATAATAGACACATGTTATTCATGGAGACAGACATGTATTTACCATTGTAGGCAGAAAGTGCTTTGATGAACTTACTTAACGGCTGCACTACCGCAAATAGAAGATAAACCAGAAGAGTTGGAGCTGTCAGTGCAGTCTTACACAACTAGCATTTAGCCACAAATAGGTCCTGTGTGGGGGGAAACAGTTGTTTCTTCACACTGCATAATCTGGAAATACAAATTCGAAACTAAACTACTTGATGTAAGTTATAACTGATATTAATTGAATAGCAACCTCAGATCCCAATTTTACATATTCAGTCAAGAGGGAGCAAGTGGACTACACAAGACTCTACACATTTGTCACCTAAAGAAAAGACACAAAAATTAAAGTTAGTGCTGGGGCACCATGAAGATTTGGTATGCTGTCTTGGAGACATACCATGTGAAGTGAAGCAATGAGCCTTTTTCCTTCTGTGGGAAGTAGCGGCTTTTAAATTAATGATCGTGGAAAGCGGCTTTTAAATTAATGATTGTGGAAAGCCACTAACAGTGGGTGGAACAGAAGTGACCTGGAAGGTTGAGTGAGAACAAGAAAAGCAAAAAGTAAATAAGAGACATCTTCTGAATCTATGAAAAGTGAGTAGCAATATGCTAATCATGCATTGTCTTGTAAAACAGATGACTTTATATTAATGAGGCAACATTATACATACAACCAACTACCAAACAAGAACATCTTAACTTTTCTCAGTCCATGTATGATATTATATTTCAGTGTGCAACTGCTTAGTTCCTGTTTACTAAGCATAAGCTCCTACCAGATGATCAGCAGTAAGACTTATTGGATTTTCATGAAGCTTTTCTCTGGGTTCATAGTTAGTTAATTATGTAGTATATGCCTAGGTATGCTTTGAGTGTGCTAAACATGGAGAACAGAGGCATAGGATCCCAGGAGTTGGAGGCAGTTGTGGGCAGCCCAGCAGGAGTGTTGAGAACTAACTAAACTCTTCTGCAAGAGTAGTATGTGCTCTTCACCACAGAGACATGTCTCCAGCCTATGAAACTTCTTAAACAATCAGAATTACTTTCAAAAGGTCAGAAGTAAAAATTATAAATATTAGGTATTTAAATATTGTATGGTCATGACCATACTACAAAAAAGCATTTACTATTTTGGTAAAGGACCAAAAATTATAGAATGTAATTAATATTCATCAAAATAAAGATGTTAAGGTACTTAAAATTAGGTAAGAGGGGTATTTCAGATAAGTACAATGATTAATAGATGACTAATTTCTAAGGAATGGTGGATTCATTAAGAGGTTGAGGTGTGTGATAATCAGTAAATAATCACAAAAAGATATTGTCATATTTATTATGGTAATCCCGCAATCACTGACTAGGTAGAAAAGAGGAAATGAGCCAGTAGAACAGAAGTGTCACTGAGAGGGTCATGACACGATGTGGCATTAGTGAGGGAGCAGAGACTGCATTTAACATCGATGTCTAGTTTCTTAGCAGCTCTCACCATCAGTAATTCAGTTCTGATGATTCTGTGCCATGACTTTTTCCAGGAACAACTGGCACTTTGCTCTATGCTGGGCGATAAGCTCTAAATGCACATCTGCTCACAGGATTCTGGGACAGTCCACTGCAGGTCTCACTGAGCTGAATCCAGGCATGCAGGGGCAACATTCTGCTCTGGAGGCTCTGTGGACAGTGTGCTTCATTGACTTGTTCAACTTACAGAAGCTTATTACATTTCACGGTGCATGGCCCCTTGTTCCAGCTATAAAGACAGCAGTGGAAGGTCTTGTTCAAGTCAACCTCATTTACATCTATTGGAAACCTCTCCACTGTTGCCTCCCTACTGATCACCAGAGCATAGTATTGTTTCTAAGAATTCATGTGTAAGATTGGGCCATCTATTTCATCCATCAGATCTTCCCATCTCAAACTCCACAGTCCTGGTCATGTGCAGAGGCACACTTACACATAAAGCTATATTCATAGGCTATGCTTAATATAAACATTTTACAATCCACTATTCTTCTTTTGACAGTACAACATAAAACTTCAGGAGTGGGTATTTATAGGAAAGTGAGGAAAGGGTATTAAAGCCAACTACCTAGAATATAAGTGCCATGAAGTCAGGATTTTTTTTTTTTTTTTACCATTTTACACTCAAGAAAGTGTTTGAGTTCTTATAAGTAAAAGGCTAAAATATTTTATGAAATTTGCTTACAGAGTGATCTGATAACAGTAATGAATTTGGGTCAAAGGCTGGCTTACAATATGCCCTCATATCTAAACACATTGACTGTTGTTGCTAATAACAGGAATATGTAAACCTAAAAGCTTCATGCTTCACCTCAACCTCAATTTCTGGGTAACACCTTCTTCCAAGCAACTGGAATTGATCTTTTGAGTGCTCACAAACGTAGCACTCAATCTGGACAGGAGTCTGTGCTACTCCACACTTCACATCCACTTCTGCAAAATCTCTATTGTGCCCCTCTTCAATTCTTTGCTAACAATGGTTTTGCTTTTATTTTTCCTTCACAGACTGTGATCAGCAGGTCCATGAGTACAATAATGACCCATAAAGCAGAGTAAAAAGCAAATAAACAAAAACAAAAACAATCAAAAAACCTTAGTAGGAAGGATATAAGCATGTAAACATGACACTTGTGTTTTTCTGTTACTGCATCTAGCAGACAATTGTGGGACTAATTAGGATATTCTGAATTACCTCATCACTGGAAAATTACTGGAAGAGCATGGCATGCTAATGTTGCTTATCATATAAAATTGATTGTTGAAGTTGAAACATGATGTCTTGAGAAAATGTCTGGGAAATAAACAGTGCTGTTCACTTCAAAGAGTTGCCTCTGAATCCTCCTTCAATTATAGTACCTTCAGTTATAAAATATAAAAATAAATATTAAAGTGCTTGAAAAAAATTTAATTACCAAATATGAGTAAGGACATTATACATATCATTCTGAATTTAATGAAAAAAATAAAAGGTTAGCATGACCATTGATTGTACTATCAAAATAACTGTTACCATTCAGATATAATCATTTGCTAATAATATTTGAACTTTTAAAATTTACTAATTATATCCCAAAGTGTTTTGATTAAATCTTTGCTGCATATCTCAATGTTCTGATTTTAAGATGATTAATATGCAATTAGGCAAAGATTGATGTACCAATTCAGAGTAAGTATTATTCACCAATTTAAGTCATCTTTTAAAAATTAGAGATGCCTACTCAAGAAAAATCACATAACTTTTTAAAATAGATCCATGAAATCCTAAATTAGCAAATATATATTGATTGAGAGTGGGTTGGGGGTGGAGGAAGCAATTAATATACCAAGAGATAAAATAAAAATGATAACAGGCCAAAGTATGTGTTTCCCTGCTAAAATCACACAGGTTCCACACAGGTGAAAACAAGTAGTTGGTTGAATGTTGATAAATGTGTTTTATTTATACTTGTCAGTTGCCTAGGTTCTGTTTCTGTTGCTATGATAAAACCCTAGTACAAGAGAAATACAGGAGAGAAGGGGCTTATTGTAGCTCACAATTCCCTGCTACAGTCTATCATTGGGGAAAAGTCAAGGAACTTGAAGCAGCATATTGCATTATACCCACTGTAAAAAACATAGATTATCATGGATTATCACATACATGAGAGTGGCCAGCTTGTTTACTTCAGGATCCCCTTACTGGTTCGCCTACTTTGGAGGTGGAGTCTGCTACATCAATCAACATGTTCAAGACAGTCCTGCATGGACACATCCATAAACCAAGCTGATCTAGACAATCCTTCACCGATACTCTGATTCTAGCTGACTCCAGGTTGTTCAAGTTGACACTTAAAATTAATCCTCATACAAGTAAGTAAGAGGGGATGAATTTGGTCAGTCATATAATAGCACAGTGGGTAAAAGTGAAGCTTAAGATTTCCAAACATGTATTTTTTGAGACAGGCTCAGACCCTTCTGATTCACTGCCCTCTACCCTTAAGTGCAAGGATTACAAGCATTTGCAACCATGCCCAGTTATGCAGAGCTGAGGATGAAACCCATGGCTTCTTGCATGCTAGGCAAGTATTCTACCAAACTGAGCTATATCACCATCCCCTCTTTTTATATTTCAATTTTCCATTTTAATTCCAACCTTACCTATATAAAAATAAATACTCAGTAAAATAAAATATATTTAATTAACCAAATAAAATATTAAATACAACTGATACCCTAAGCTATAGTTCCAGTATAATTTCAATGTATACGGAGGCCCTAGGTATGAAATAAGAATATTGCAATTGAAGAGGCCATAACATGTATTTTTGGATCTTATGCACAAATGTGTGTTTACACACATAGTTTAACAATTAAAATTGTATTCTAGACCCATTCTGTAATAAAATTTGATTATGATGACTCTTACATTTATGCTATGGTATATCATTTTCCTACTGTTCTCATAACTATGTTCTTTGCATTGTGGTGATTATTTGTTGTACTCTAATAAAACTTGCCTGAAGATCAGAGGACAGAACTAGCCACAGAATTAGCCATAGAGGTCAAGCATTGGTGGCACACACCTTTAATCCAAGGAGGCAGAGATTAGTCTGGATCTCTGTGAGTTCAAGGCCACCCTAGACTACACAAGATTAATCCAGTTTAAAAGATACAGAGCCAGGCAGTGGTGACACACACCTTTAATCCCAGCACTTGAGATCTTGTGCCTTTGCTACCAGTATTTGGGAAGTACACACACCATTAATCCCAGCACTAGGAAGGTTGAGACAGGAAGTGATATGGCTGGGTGGAGAAAGGCATATATAGTGTGAGGAGACAGTAACTCAGGGACCTTTCAGCCGAGGACTCAAAAGCATTCAGTCTGAGGATTTGTGGAGACAGGATCTTCTCTTTTCAGCTGAGGAGTTGGCAAGGTGAGAAGTGGCTATGGCACGAAATATCTAGCTCCAGGTTTTTAATAAAAGACCATTTAGGATTTGTGCAACATTGCATGTATTTAGTTAATACTTTCTTGTTCATGCCTGGGCCTAGAAACCATGTGTGAAAGTATAGTCACCTCTTTCACACTTTTATTAAAATTTAACACTTCCTTTCTACCATATTCAAAGCCTTATATGGGGAATTTTTCACAGAGTAATCTTGCCAAAACATTTCGATGCAAAGCTCAAGCTGGAGTCTGTGCTGCACACAGATCATGTGTAGTAGAGTAGTATGGATGTGGCTAGTTGCTGCCTTATCCACAAACACCCGGCATACTGAAGGAAGCATTTTGCTCAGTTTCTCTTGTTTGTGCTTTATTGTATATGAGTATTATTAAAAACTTAAAAATATATACTATTGGTGCCATCTGTTTAAATATTAGTAAATAAATGTGAATGTTAAATGTTTGTAGAAATGCAAGGTGATTAGCTGTCTTAATTCTCATATAAACTACAGTTCTTTTTTTATTGTGAAATGTCAGTCATATGACATTCCTGATCTTGGAAATAAATAATTTTATTATTATTCACTTTTATTGCTAGATGCTTAATGCAATGTTTGATTAAGCTAGTCATTAGTATTATCAATTAAAGTATACATGAAACAATAATGAATTTATCACCAGTAATTTGCTTTCAGCAGTAATTAGTATTCATTATTTAATAATAAAAATGTCACTTACATACTATTTTTCTAAGTAGATCCCTTACGATTTTCCTCATTTTGAAATCATCCTGACATTTCAAAAGATAAAATTTAAATTGAGGAGTTATTTGATATTGAGACCATCACAAGCTCCCATCAAACACGTTCTCCTAGGAGTATAACGACACAATAAAAAATGCTGATCAAAGAAATGAGCTAAAAACACTCAATTGAAAACGTTTGGACTAGGATTGTACCCAAACGTGATCACATATTGACACAAATAAAAACTCAAGTGTTTTAGTGGCAGCTGACATCGCAGTCACTGGCTGGACTGGTGGGTATCAGGATATTGCTGCTCTGCAGTGTCCTAGAAAACCCCTCACTGCAGCCTCTGGTATGTCTGCACTGTTGCTCTTATATAAAGGTTACGAAGTGAAGCCCCTTCATTTTTTTAAAACTTTTTGTGGTAATGAAGAAACCAAAAGAAAAACAAAGTGGATTTTTAAAAGCTTAGTTTTAAAAAAAAATCTGAGAACACAAGTGTTCATACTGGAAACACACCCCTGGCATAATAAAGAGGGGAACGTAAAAGTCCTCGATGGAACCCAAGTGTTTGTCAGTGTTGAGAACACTTCAGTTACTTCACCTCCAGCACATTTAAGTAGGGATGGGTGCTCTTAGCCCTGCTAACCTGAAAGTACTGTGCTCCCTTCCCTCATGAGTGATTCAACAATCCAAAGCATAAATACATGACATTATTTCCTCAATTTCTTCATTAGTAACTAGATGAGGTAGGTCAAAGTCTTTTGCTACTGAACATTTATAACTCTACCATGACCTGTGAGTATGCACATACGTGAGGGGGTGGGGGTGCACATGCTCCTGTATGTATGGATGCATATGAATGTCAAAGAACACTCAGAAAGTCTTTCCTCAGGCACCATCCACACTGTTGAGACAGGACCACTCACTGTGCTGGAAGGGGTAGGCTAGGCTGGCTGGGCCATGAGCAGAGGGGATCTTGGGCATCTCTCTGACTCGGCTTCCTAGATGCTGGGGTTACTCTCCCAAAGAGTCACCCACCACACCTGACTTTTTTTTTTAACCTGGGTTCTGGGGATTGAACCCCAGTCCTTGTTCTTGAAAGACAAGCATTTTACCAATGAGGGCCACCTCCCCAGACCAAAACTGTGATTTTTCTAAGGAAATGGAACCTGTCTGTCACTCCAACTCATGACATTTGTCAGTGATCTTAGTGGACACACTAATACAATAGCCACAGAGTCTCTTATGTGACCCCTTCCTTATGTACAGCTCCAGAACAAAATCTAGATGTGTCTGGATATAATCCATCTCCCTCATTTTATGGTATATTTAAAATTAAAATTAATACCTTATCACTTGAAGACAGTTGACCCTTTACTATATAAGTAATCTCTTTTGATTAAAACAAGCAAGCAAGCAAACAAACTTAAAAAGTACATGCAAAAATCTCAAACAGTCTAACACTGCAACCTTTTGTCTTTTTTCTCTTTCAGTTTAGTTCTGGTGATCAAACCCTTGGTCTCTTCATGGCTAAGCCAGCACTCTGTAAATGAGGTATACCCTTAGGCCATCTAGTAAAGCTTACAGGGAAAGGATAACGATTATCAGTTTAGTATCTTTGATTGCAAGTGTCTGAGCCCAGTTTTAATATAACAATCAAAAACAAACATTTTTCTCTGACAATGACTCAAACCCTGATTTGCCTTACTAGAAGCACAGAATCACATGTAAGTTTAGATCATAATTTATTTGAACATTTCCTCAACATTAATATTTGGTTTTATTCAATTTTCCATCCCCTCTTCCATGGACTTGAACTCTAGATGTAGCAGAAGATGGCCTTGAACTTTTTATCTTTTTGTCTCTACCTCCTACATTTGGGGAGTGCATGCATGCACCCCCATAGCTGATGTTTATTTGTTGCTGGAGATAGAGCCCAGGCTTCATACATGCTAGGTGAGCATTCTTCCAAGAGAGCTACATGTAGAGTCCTTGGATTTCTTCTTTTGCCAACAATTTTGAATTGAACATTTTGTTATATAGGGAAGGAAACTGTAAACACTGGTCATAATAGCCAGTCTATCAAGAGCACTTTAGTTTGGTTTTCAAAATGTTGAAATTTAAACTGTTATTTTGTTATCCATGTGTTAACAGTTTTCATAGGTTAAAACAAAACTAATAATAAAAAGAATCATATGCTATATTAATAGGAAATAAAAAATTATTTACAGAACTTCAGTATACAAATATTTAATTAAGATCACATTAAAAATAAAAAAGTGTTAATTTAAATGCCATTTATTGTTAGCTGCTACCAGGCTAATTTGGAGATTGCTCTTTTTCCATTTTGTTTTTAATTTTCTAATGTTGAGGACTGAAGTCAGCATTAGTCACTGTGACTCACTCTACCAACAGATACAACTCCTGCAAGAGATCAATCTACAGGTTAAACAAAATGAAGATCATAAACATCTTGAACATTTTTAGCAAATCAAAGCAACAAAATAATTCCTACCCACCTTCCATACACAAACAACAAAAAGCTGACCATGTGGCATAACAGTACAGTGCTTGTGAAAGTTCTTTTAAAATTGTGAAAGGGAAATCAGTATGGGGACTTCTCAGAAAACTGGGAATCAATCTACCTCAAGACCCAATA
The DNA here is from genome assembly GCA_902168325.1 of Peromyscus nudipes. NCBI lineage: Eukaryota > Metazoa > Chordata > Mammalia > Rodentia > Cricetidae > Peromyscus > Peromyscus nudipes. The sequence continues at coordinate 24,662 of CABHPH010157966.1, forward strand.
ATACCACTCTTGGGCATATACCCAAGGGATGCTCAATCATACAATAAGGACACTCGATCTACTGTGTTCATAGCAGCATTATCTTTAATAGCCAGAACCTGGAAGCAACCTAGATGACCTTCAACCGAAGAATGGATAAAGAAAATATGGTACAACCCCAGAGAGGATAGCTAACAGGGAAAGACCCTAGGAGGGACACATGGAGGACCCTGTGAAGGAGAAGTGGATGAGATCTACATGAGTGGACTGGGTGTGTGGGTGTGGCAGAGGGCAAGGACTGGGGGATGAGAACATAGGGAAATGGGAGGGTCAAGCTGGAACAGGGACAGAGTGAGAGGGCAGGGAGGAAGATACCATGATAGGTGAGGACATCATGGGAATGGGAAGAGGCAGGGTGCTAGAGAGTCTCTCAGGAATCCACAAGGTTGACCCCACCTTGGTCTGCTGGCAGTGGTCCAGAGGGTGCCTGGACCAGTCTACTCTAGTGACCAGCCTAGCAAATAACCTAGCTGTCATCATAGAACCTTTGTCCAGTGACTGATGGAGGCAGATACAGAGATCCACGGCCAGGCACAAGGCTGAAATCCGGGAATCCAATAGATGAGAGAGAGGAGAGATACTGCAGGCGAGGGACATCGAGATCATGATGGGAGGACGTGCAGAGATGACCGGCCACACTAGTGGAAGCCCATGAAATGTGGACTGGTGGCTGTGGAGTCCCATAGGACTGGACTAGGCCCTCTGGATACAGAAGACGGTTGTTTGGCTTGAACTGTTTGAGGGTCACACAGGCAGGGAGATCGGGATCTGTCCCTGGTCTATGGGCAGGCTTCTGGAACCCGGTGCCTGTGGTGTGACACTTTGCACAGCCTTGATGCAGTGGGAAGGGGCTTGGACCTGCCTAGGCTCAGTGTGCTGAGCTCTGCTGACTCCCCTTGGGAGACCTTGATTTGGGGGATGTGGGGAGGCAGAGTGGCTTGGGAAAGAAGGCTGGGGGGGGTGGGTGGATGGAGGAGGGGGCATCTGTGGATAGTATGTGGAGTGAGTAGAAATTTTCTTAAAGAAAAATGAAAGAAAAAAAAAGAAAATGTGGTACATATACACAATGGAGTGTTACTCAGCTGTTAAAAGCAATGACATCATGAAATTTGCAGGCAAATTGATGGAACTAAAAAATATCATCCTGAATGTGGTAAACCAGACTCAGAAAGATAAACATGGTATGTACTCACTAATAAGTGGATAGTAGATGTAAAGCAAAGAATAATCAGACTATAACCCCCAGCTCCAGAGAAGCTAGGAAGCAAGGAGAACCCTAAGAGGGACATATGGATCACCTTAGGAAGGGGAAATAGAGGAGCTCTCCATGAGTAAACTGGGGGTGGGGGGGCAATAGAGGGGAAGGGATGGGGCATGAGAACATGAGGGAATGGGATGGTCGAGCTGGGGAAAGGACAGAGTGGGAGAGCAATGAAAGAGATATACTGATAGAGGGGTAAGGGAGAAACTTGGTGCTAGGGAAATCCCCAGGAATCCACAAGGATGACCCCAGATTAGACTACTAGCAATAGTGAAGGTGCCTGAACTGGTCTACCTTGGTAATCAGATTGGTGAATACCCTAACTGTCATCATAGAGCCTTCATCCAGAAACTGATGGAGGCAGATGCAGAGATCCACAACCAAGCACCAGGCCAAGCTCCAGGAGTCCAGTTGAAGAAAGGGAAGAGGGATTATATGAGCAAAGGAGGTCAAGATCATGATGGGGAAATCTACAGAGACAACTGAACCAAGCTCATAGGAACTCACAAACTTTAGACCAACAGCTGTGGAATCTGCATGGGACTGGATTAGACCCTCTGCATATGTGAGACAGCTGTGCAGCTGGGTCTGTTTGAGGGGGTCCCTGGCAGTGTGATTAGGATCTATCCCTGGTGTATGAGCTGGCTTTCTGGATCTTATTACCTATGATTGGACACCATGCTCGCCCTTGAGGCAGGGGGAAGGGGCTGGGTCCTGCCTCAACTGAATGTATCAGGCTTTGATGTTTCCCCATAGGAGAACTTACCCTTTTAGAGGAGGGGATGAGGGGTTGGTTGGGGGGGACTAGGCAAGGATGGGGGGAGCAAGACGAGGGATGAGAGAGGGGGTCTTCGGTTGGTATGCAAAATGAATTAAAAAGTTTAAACATTTTTTTAAAATTAGTATAAGAATATTGAAATTCTAATATCATGTTAATTTCTATAGGTTATGTTAAAAAACATACCTAATATTTGCAATGTTAGTTAATTTTGAGAAGATGATTCATGAGTCGTAGCTTGGTGGCAGAGTGCCTCCCTAGCATTTTTCAAGTTGCATGTCCTATCCCCAGCAGCATCAAACAAACCAAAAAGCAAGTCTAGCTCAGAGGAGAAGAGCAAATTTACAAGGCCCTGGGTACAACCTACCATTGCCAAAAGTATAAGAAAAATAATAAATCACCAATTAATTCATTTAACATTTAAAGACAAATATAGTATTCTGTGTGTACATGCTGGGGATGCATCCAAACCACAGCATGTGCATATCCCCATTGTCACACAGGCAAACATATAAGAAAAATAATACAGATAAATATATAAAAGAGAGATGAAGAACAGGAAAAATAGAACCATGGAGTTAGAGAGATAGCTCAGTAGTATGTTGTGCTCTTGCTGAGTTCAGTTCCTAGCACTCACATGAAGAAGCTCACATCTGCCTTTAACTACCGTTCTAGGGTATTTTCTGTACTGTATCAGAAGTAGCACTCACATGTGCACAGACCTACACACAGACACCATACACACTTTGAAACAAAATGAATCTTTAAAGATAAAAAGTAGGTCCATTGCCATGGGAGGTAGAGGCAGGAAAACCCCCGAAGCTCATAGGTCAGTTATCCAGGTGTATTCCATGGAGAACGACACAAAGGAACTCTTATCTCAAATGAGGCAAAGCAACAAGTTGGTTAGTTTTCTTGTCAGCTTGACATAAGCTAGAGTCATTTTACAAGGGGGAAAATTTTCAACTGAGAAAAATGCCCCAATGGGCATAAAGAATCTGATGAAATCGGCCTGTAGGCAAGACTGTGGGGTGTTTTATTGATTAATGATTGATGTAGAAGGGCACAGTGCATTGGGGCAGTACCAACCCTAGGCAAGTGATCCTGGGTTGTATAAGAAATCAGGCTAAGGAAGCAATGGAAGGCAAGCCAATTCACACTGTTCCTCCATGTTCTGTCAACTCCTGTCTTGAAGTTCCTGACTTGCTTGAGTTCTTGCCTTTGCTTCTTTCCCTAATGGACAGTGATTGAGATGTGTGTGGACTAACCTCCTTGGCAGAGGAAATTTCAAAACCACCTAAAATTGATTCTTTCACATCGTTATTAGTATTCACTCTTGTGCAGGTCTAAAATGAAGAACAAATGAGCCAGAGAGAAAGCAAAGGTGTAGCTTTTAGAGATGAAAAAGAAGGTAACAAGCTTAACATTACATCAGAGGCCCCTTCTGGAAAAAAGGCTGAAATTGTTGAGGTGATTAGCACATTAAGGAGAGACTTGAAGGGTGACTTCACCTCAAGCCAGTCTTCACCTTCACCCAGCTAAGCTTCCATGTGTGAAAGGAAAGGGCCTAAGAAATTTTCTGCTCCTACATGAAACAAACCAACAAAAGCTGCTGCTAATGTAACTCAAGGGGGCCAGGGCCCATTCCAAAAGGGCAGCCAAAACATGGTAGTTTTGTCTATTTGGTGCTGGCTTAAGAGTCACAGAGGATGCAAGAGGTGAGGGGTAGTAGAATCTTTAGAATCTTCGTGTTTTCAGAGAGCTGCTGTAGCCAGGCAACACATGGCAGGAGAGTTCCTGTGTGAAGGTTGTGAGATTGCAAGAGCCCCAGAGAGGCCGTTGTGCAAAACTGAAGATGAAGTACAGGTTATCTTGGAGACCCCAAGATATTAGAAATACAAAGCTATGAGAAAACTGCCAAGGAGAGCTACACTCAGGCAGCTCACCAGAGAGATGCACATTGCAGACAGTAAAGCCAGAGGGACTGAGCTGTCTAAGTTCTTTGATACCACACATGGAACTAGAGAGTTCTGGGTTTGCTCTGATGTGTTTCAGTCTTGCTTTGATCCAGTACTTCCTCACTATGCCCCAATTCCTTTCTTTTGGAATGGTAATGTATATTCTATGCCAGTACATGTTGGAAGTAAGTAATTTGACTTTTGATTTTATAAGGGGTTATAGTTAAGAGATTTCCTTGAGTCACAGAATAGACTTTGCACTTTTAAACAGTGTGAAGACTGAGAAAGTATGGGGACTGGAGACCAATATCAGTTGGAAATGGGAGTATGCATTTCCTAGGGGAGGACAGTATTAGAAGAATCTTTAACAAAAACAATGTTATTGGCCTCTTTCAAGTACAAGTGAGGCTGGCATGTTGCTATTGTATGAATTAAAGGACAACAAAAGCCAGTGAGTCATTTGTAATTTGAAATCATTCTCTTAAGTTCAGCAGAGGCACAAACATTCTCATGTTCAGGGTTTAGATTAACAATATATTTTAAAGTTAAAAGACTTAAAATATATATTCATTTTTCCCATTCCTCATGAACAGTGAGTTCTAATAAGATAGTTCAAATAGAATAAAATGAACCATGAGACTAAAAATATAATTTCATGATAAACATATATGTATGTAGTTATGCACATATTCTAGTAATATCTCTATCGTAGGATAAATTAGTTCATGATGAAATAGGTATCATATACTAAAATTTACAATTAAAATTTTAACTCAAAATAATAGAACAACAATAACAGAAAACTTTGTGAGATATCTATTTACTTTGTTAATCAAATATTATTTCATTGTACAATTATATTGCCATCGTTTAACAACAGGCACAGGCAAAATGTCAACCCCCAAAACCATAAATACTGCAAATCAATTTCTCTAAATCTTACATGAATTTATCCGCAAACTTATGCTTTAGCTCTCTGACATTTAAGTATGGAATGTAGAGCAAATGTTTTAATAATTCTTCCTGAAAAATCCATTAATGCTCATGCCCAATCAAAATGAGAAATACTTAGGTATGAGAATCACACAGGGGACTCTGAATTATAAAGAATGCCTGAGAAAACCTTCAGAAAATAAAAGACAGTGTAAACAGCTGATAATAGAATTTTATTTTTTTAAAAGTCAGTAAACCTATAAAAAACTGATTATTTGCTGGTTTGCCAATTTACTTTAGTATAATTATATAAGGAGTCAATTAAGGAATTCCACATTAGTGAAAAAGAAGATTATCATATTGGGAGATGCAGGATCAAATAAATAAATAAATGCAGAAATAAAATGTAAAAAAAAATCTCTTAATAGAAAATATATTTTTATTAAAGAGCCATTCATTTTCCTAATTAAACACATAACATATATAATTTAAATTTTGCAGAAACTAATGAATTGAAAAGATTTTCCACTACATCCTTCTGCTTTGACCTCCTTAGCTGTTCCGCACATGGAACATCAGCATGCTCAGGCAAATGTCAACAGGGTAAGGCATATAGAGAGAAACCATTAATCCATTATAGGTACTATTCTATCTGGGCAACACTGCCCTCTGTTATGAGAGCCTGGTAATAAACTGTATCTTAGAAATGTCACTGTGTTCAGTGAAGTGGAGCTCTATATCTCTGTCAACTCCTCCCCATTCCAATGTCCATATTTTTTTGTAAGAATTGTGAGCTGATATGCGACAGTAGATTACCATACCTTTGATTTACAGAGGATAGTGCTTTTTCCTAATAGGTCCAATTACACATCCATGAAAAAAATAATATTTTCTCTGGGCTGCACTTTCTTGAGTCTAGACATTAAGCTGTGAAACTAGTTTAGCTGTGTGTCTGGATAAGGTCTTATGCCATGGGGTAAATCAAGCATGTGAGAAACTGTGTGGTCTGTGTTGATCTGTTGTTACCCCCAGTCTAGATTTGGCTACAGGTTTTACAGACTTTTATGCCTAACATGCATTCTGGCTATCCTGGGAGGAAAATAATGTTTACAACACTTTCCAAACGTATTTGAAGATGCCATTATTTTTTATGCAAATGTGTTATGATTTAGGAAAAAATGAATTTTGGAAACTTCTAGAGGCTTTAGAAAAATATTTTGTTCTAGTTTTTGTCATGAGAAAGCAATTAAATGTATAAATTCCTGAGCCTGCCATAGAGAAAGGAGCCACAGACACATTCCATTATAAGAAATGGGGAAGTCAAGGGAGAGTCAATTGGGAAAAGGAAGCAAAAATCATGGGTCAAATTTAGGTGTTTTCACAGGAAGAGGGGGAAGTGGCTAAGGCCAGTGGTACCCATAGAGGAAATAATTCTTGTGTTCTCTTTCTAACCACTGAGCAAAGGAAGTTGTCACAACAAAAATAGGGTAGAATTTTAAGGTACACACGAAATTAGGGAAATTATAACTAAAATTTGTACATTATATAGATAATACAGAACCATATCTCTTAAAGGGAAAATACACATAAATTTCATTTATGCCATTTCTCAAAACTATTATCAATTTCAGGTATCCTGTTGTCTTTCTTCCCAGCAAAAGCTTGCCTAAGCTTACTTAAGCTACGTGTCTGTGAGGAAGGCAGTTCAGAGCCATTTCATTGGGAAAGTCTGTTCCTCTATCTTCTAACAAGACCAGGATCATATGTTAATTTCACTAAGAGAGGAAAACTGGAGGGTCTGCATTTTGATGTTCCTAAGATTGACACCTACATCTCTTCTCTTGGCCAACTGCAGTCTGTAGTCTTTAAGTATTAGGAGTGTTGGACCTTTGGACATTACATTATGAGGTCATCTACAAGTGTGATGGCTTCATTCACAGCATTTGCTGGGATGTATGCAGCCAAGGTTGGATATGCCTTTCTAATCCATGAATGATTGCAGCTTTGGGTGTGTTCTGAGTCCATCTGAACCACAGAAACTGAGGTGGCTTTCCTCCAACTGGACTCAACAATTAGTATTGTTTCCTAATGTTGCACATGGTAATACAGACAGTTCTGCCCCATGTCTTAACAAAGGAAAAGCCATTTGCCAACAACTTATCCTGTAGTCCAATCTCAGGGTTCCCCTGTGATATGCCCTCCCCACATCACATATGCAGACATCCCTTGGACAGATGATATAGACCCATGGGAATGTGGATTCAGAAAATTGCAAATCAATGTTACTCTGCCTTCTGCTTCTGCTGGCAAACTCCTTTGTTTCTAACCTAGACTTATATAGTTTTCTGCCAATAACTGTGAAATTGTGACAGGCATTTTGCTATTATAAATACAGGATGAAATACTGTCCTCTTTTACAACTGAATTAAAGCTTTATCACTGACCCCAAAGAGTCTTACCATTTTTCACTCCTATCTTCAGAAATGTTTTAACTATAAAGTTTATTCTAAGATTGTCCAAGTGGCCAATTGAGAAATGACTTCAGTTACATACCAAGTAGCTTAAGCAGAAGTGAAGACACTTACAAGTGGACTTAAAGAAGCATAATAATACATATCCTTGAGTAATAGAGGCACATTCACTCCATGCCTAGCAGGCAAATGTGGACTGTACTGTGTATGTCCATGGTGCTGTTGCAAAGGACCCTTTAGAGAAGTGGACTGTAATCTTAAGATGACAGAACTTGCTAACTGTCTGACATTCTATGCATTCTCTTCAGACTTATGTATAAACAGACAAAAACCAATCAGCCACACAGTGGAAACTCTTGTTTTCACTGGTTTCTAAAGTTTCCAGATCGCATGCATATCTAGAAATGCTTATGACTCCAAGCATCCACAAATGCTGGCTTTACCAATGCATACTCTGCTGTCCATCTACTTATTCACAGTCCTTCCTCAAGAGGAGAGATCCAGTCAGAAATGACACTCAGCAGGGAGCAGTGTGCTTTTAATGTAACAGCTAGTATTTTTTTCTTCTCCATGAAAATGACTAGGCAAGCATTACAATTTCTAGGCAATGGAGTTAATGATACAATAATAGAGACCTGAGCAGCTGCCTTGGAACTCCGGATATAAAACCTAGTCAGTCTCTAGTCCTTGAATTTACAAATATGTCACCAACAAAGGTTAGTGAAGTAATATAAATACATAAATTCCCGAATGCCTATATTCCCTTGATTCAAATATAGAGATAAGAATTTTTAATTAAATGTGCGTGTAAAGCATATGCATATTTTTAAAATTAAGTGATGTAAGAAATTCATGTTCTTTAAGTTTGACACAAACTACAATTCCAAATACAAAGGAATGGAAAAAAAGAAAACACTTTGATTGTTTGTACTAGGAGAGCAAACAATGCCACATACCTCTCAATACCACTTAACCAACACCTCTTTAGGACTGTGACACTCAAAATTGGTTGTTTAAACATAGTGAAACAAAATTCATGTTTGTAGTGAATAGTGCAATGGCCTTTATATCACACAAAACAATCACTGAGATTAGTCCTGATTTTATCCATTAATTTTGTTACCAGTTTGTCACAACTGGGAACCTGAAGTGACTGAGTCTTCTCTGCATGAAACAACTTTATTGTGGGGCAAGAAGCTTTGGGTATTTTTCGTACTATTGATACTGTCATTATCCATGGCAACAGCAAAAAGAATAACATCTCTGAACCTGCCAGATAAGAATACTTCTCACTTTCTCTCTGCTGAGTGAAAACTCTGTTTTCATCTACACTACAGAATACATCAGTGAACCTAATGGGATCTGACAGTCCATCTTAAACAGTGTCATTAGGTAACAGAGAAACCGGAGGCTGCATTACCCTTGGTCATTTTGATGACTATTTCTTTTTCTTTCCATTTGAAAAAATAACTGAAATTCCACCTTGAAAGACTGTTTGAAATTGTATGCTTTTAAATCTGGTTTTCTATTAGGACAGTCTGTCCAACACAAATCAGTGTTTTAAACAAATACTAGCAAAATAAAATTAATATGATGCTGAGTCATAAGACAATGCTACTAATGAAGTGAATTATATAATATAGTGTGTGTACCAAAGTACACAAAATAAGTAAAAAATTAGATTGAGAAAAATCCTCTATATAAGTTATATAAGTAAAAATTAAGTAATAAGTTTTAATGTAAGTATTTTGGATAAAATGTTCTATTATCAAAAGTGATTTTTGAATATAGTCATAATTTTTTCGATAAACAAATTCCAGAGCCAGTTTTGAAAAAAAAATATTTGTATGACATCATAAGATTAATGAATATATTAATATATTATATATACATATATGTACACACATACACACATTTATATATATATATATAATTTGTGGTTTGAATGAAAATGGCCCCATAGACTCATAGAGAGTGGCACTATTAGGTGTTCTTGTTGGAGTAGGTGTGACCTTGTTGGAAGAAGTATGTCACTAGGGGGTGGGCTTTGAGGCTTTTAGATGCTCAAATCAGGACCAGTGTTACTCTCATTTCCTGCTTCCTTTTAATGTAGAACTGGATGTAGAACTCTAAGCTATTTCTCCAGCACCATGTCTGCCTGCATGCTACCATGCTTCCTGCCATGATGACAAAAGACTAAACCTGTGAACTATAAGCCAGCCAGGAATAAACATTATTTATAAGAGTTTCCATGGTCATGATGTCTCTTCACAGCTTTAGTAACCCTGAAAAGGGCATACACACACACACACACACACACACACACACACACACACACACACGCATTACAATGCATTATAGAAAAATAGAGAACAGATATTAGCCATTGAGAGAGAAGGGTTAAGACCTTTAAATGACCTTCACACCTCTCTAATTTTCTGTGTTTGGGAAGATGGGCATGTATAAATATGTGTGTGTTGGTAAACTCCTATAAACCCAATATTTAGAACGCTAGAGCAGGAGAATTCCAAGTTCAAGGCTGGGTGGAGGGGCTATATAAAATAAGATACATAGGATTAGAAAAAAAAGACATTTTTTTAAAAAAACAAAAAGTGTCTAAAATAATAAAAATAAATGGTAGTCACTGATGCTTAGGCTAAATAAGAACACTCCCAGCAGGTCCAATAGTAATTATCATTTAAAATTAAGACTAATTTTGGTGTAATGTAAGTTTATGAAAATAAAGTACATATTTTTATATTTATGAGGAAGACAGACTTCTTGACAGTTTGTTGCTTACATGTGTACTTGAAGGAAATGCTATTTAAACTTAAATATTGGTGAAATATAAATGACTTTTTTTTCCAAATTCACAGACGATCAGATTTTATCCATGATCCCCACAAAGTAGGAATGCTTAGCAGGGTTTCTGGATGGTCCAAGTTGGCCTCAAGCTGATGACTTTCCTTTTTCAGTTTCCATAGTTACAGCATCACAGGCTTGTACCACCAGAGACATCTTACATGACTATTTCATTAATTTTTCAGCTTTCTGTACTCAAGGCTAGATAATCTGCGTTATAATTAGCAATACAGTGTAAATCAAATTTTACCATACCAGGCAAATTTGCCCTACTAAACATCAATAATATTTAATTTTAATGAACGTTTGAAAATTACAAATAATAACCTTTCTTTATGCTTTTCTGTAAGTATATATGTATGTGTTTATATATGTATATATATGTATACATATAAGTATATACAAGTATAAACATATATACATGGGAAATAACTGTAATATGAATTAACGTCCTTTCTTGTCAATTGACAATAAATTTTGTCAATTGAAAAACTGTACAAATAAATTAAGTTAAGTTTTTATCTAGCAATTCTGTGCATGTAAAATTTTATTCCATTTAATTATTGCATTTCTGTTATATATAAAAAGCAGAAGACAAAATATTCAGAATAATGAAAAATAAAATAAGAGCATCATTGATTGGAATGATTTATTGCATTCTACAAAGTCCTCACCACAACATTTCACATTATGACTGTTAAACCATTCCATTATTTCTGGATAAAAATTAGTTCTCTGTGGAGACACTCTGGAGACTTTATAAGATAAATATTTCAAAGATTTCAATTAGGGAACAAGAGAATAATCCATCAATGAATTTTGTTTCATCAGCCTGGTAAAAACATCATTTGAAATGAGACAATAGGTAGTCTGACCTGAAAGCCAGACTCATGCTAACACCAGTGCAGCCTGCACTCAGCCTGGTTTATTAAAAAGCCAAACCAACACTGCCACGCATTAAAGCCACACATCAAGCCTTTCAAGTCAATGTTTTTAAAAGGATTTCCAGGGTAGCTAACAACAGCAGCAAAACACAGCTATTTATCTCCCACAGTATCCTGCATTTAAGAAAAGAGAAAACTAATTCTGTGTTTTAACAAAAAAGTTAGAAAGTGGGACTGTACATTTTAAAATGATTCCCTAGAAAAATCAGTTTAGAAAATTATTCTGGAACATACCCCTTGAGATTGAAAAATACTCTTCAAGGTTGTCATTTATAAGTGACAAATAATTAACAATGGAAAAATAATTAGAATATTACCGGAGACTTAAAAATGAATGCACTAGAGCGAGACAGCCAGAAACCCAAAGAACTCAGGATGATGGACGAAGAGTTTCCACCTTACAGGGACAGTGGACATTCTGTGCCTGTCAGTCCTCTCAGAGCATACACTGCAAACATGTTTGCCTCAGAGCTAGTGATGCACCAACCAATGACAAGAAACAACAGCAAGAGAGAAGACTAAAATCAAATAACATCAATAACAGCAGTGGTAATTAACCCAGATGCTCAATTTCCACATCAGTGTACTCACTTCCTATTAAGGCTAAGCTTTTTACTCTTTCTAGAGAAAATCAAGGTCGAACTAGAGATTCCACACAAACACACAGCAAAGTCCACAGTTGACACAATTCAGTACCAAGTGGACTCCAGAGCAAAGTGTCAAAAAAAAAAGAAGGTGATGAAAGGAAAAACCCAGTTGGGTAGCTTCAGCAAGGTCATTTGAGAATACCTTTCTACCAAAAGGGGACATTTTAAAGTATGTGTAATAGATTCTAATGCCAATGTATAATGCATTATGCTATACCACAATATGTCATATTAAAATACATCTATTATATGCTATGCAACAATCCAAGCTTATTGAAATAAATAATAATGTAAGGAAAACATTTAATTATACTGTAGCTCCTTGATGAAAGTGGGCATAAGTATCCTGCAGAGGATTCATTTAAAACTTCAGCTAAATTTACAAGAGAAAACCAAGTGTCTGAATATTAAACATAGAAGGTCATTTAAAAAATACAACAAACACACATTGTCTCTCTGTATTATCTTTCAATGTTGTCTATGACTCCTCGCAACATAGGAAGGTAAGTTACATGTGCTCATTCTTTTTAGAATAGTCGCACTATGTAATTCAGAGTGACTTTGAATTCTATGCACCCCAAGTTAGACTCAAACTCTTTTATTAAGAGATTTTTTATTCATTTTACATATCAACCACAGATTACTCTCTCCTCCCTCCTCCTGCCCCCCAGCCTTCCACCCCCCAATCTACCCCCCATTCCCACCTCCTCCAAGGCAAGTTCTTCCATGAGGAGGCAGCAGAGCCTGGTACATTCAACTGAGGCAGGTCCAAGCCCCTCCTCCCTGCACCAAGGCTGCGCAAAGTGTCCCATCATAGGCATTAGACTCCAGAAAACCAGTTCATGCACCAGAGATGGGTCCAGATCCCACTGTTTGGGGCCCCCTAAACAATTCAAGCTAAACAACTATCTCGCTATCCAGAGGGCCTAGTCCAGTATCATGGGGGTTCCTCAGCTATTGGTCCACAGTTCATGTGATTCCACTAGTTTGGCTGGTCATCTCCGTATGTTTTCCCATCAGGATCTCGATGTCCCTTACTCATAGGATCCCTCCTCTCTCTCATCAATTGGACTCCTGGAGCTTGGCCTAATGCCAGGCAATGGATCTCTGCATCTGCTTCCATCAGTCACTGGATGAAGGCTCTATGGTGACAGTTAGGGTATTCAGGCATCTGTACACCGGAGTAGGCCAGTTCAGGCACCCTCTGGACTATTGCTAGTAGTCTAAGGTGGGGTGATCCTTGTGGATTCCTGGGAACTTCCCTAGCACTCTGTTTCTCCTATTCCCGTGATGTCTTCATTTATCATAGTATCTCTTTCCTTGCTCTCCCATTCTGTCCCTGTTCCAGCTTGGACTCAAGCTTTTAATTGTTCTGCCTTTGCCTTCCCAGTGCTGGAATTAGGGCATGCACTACCAAACCTAAATTATTTTTATTGAATTATTATTTTCATGCCAGTCTACCATCAACATCATGATGGAAAGTGATTGCTATTCATGTCTGATAATATTCTGTGAGCTAATGCAGATATGTGTTGACAGGGCTACTTGTGTTTCCCTTTGCTCAGTACTGCCCAACCCTATGCAGTGGTTCTCTGTGCTAATTTGTAATCAATTCTGTTCTAAATAAATATTTCATGAAATAATCTGTGCTTTTGTAGCATTACATAACATAAAATGACCTTTTAACAATGATCTATAATGTGCATATCTGTTACCAAGGTCTTTCCCAATTGAGATAAGCTAAAAGTATAGAGTGTCATATGGAAATATTAAGCACAGTTTTCATATAAAATTTATCCAAATAAAAATTCATATAAATAAAATTTTGCATAAATGTTTGTTGTTTTCCAATTTTAACGGATTATAACTACTTTTAGATCACTCAAAACTTGGTAATTAATTTCACCTGTTTCCTTTGTTTACATTATAAGAATAAGAATTTACACACTAATTAATGGCTTTCCCAAATCCCTAAAGTATAATGTAATGTTGGAAACATGTTAAATGCTGCTTCTCATTAGTACACCTATAACTGTCAAGTACTCATTCCCAGATCACTTTGGCTACAAAGGGCCAGCAGAATATGTAGACACAATATCCAAGAAAAAAAATCAACATGTATGTATAACAAATGCTTCACTGTAGTATTATTATATGTGTTGAAAATCTATCAGATAAATGTGGGCATTTTGTAATCACAACATTTTGAAGGTAGTTCAGAGTTGTTCAGAGTTGCAAAATGTGGCATTGTCTAGAAGATGTTTCAAGCTGCTGCTAGTTGGGTGATCTGGCCTGTACACTAAGAGAAATTAACACCTAAGTGAGCAAATGAGCATGTGCTGATCCAATTACAATGCTTGCTAATATTTCTTCCTTGCAGTGCAGTTTCAATGTATTTCATGTTCTAATCAGTTGAAAAGTAAGCACTAATATTGAACTTTCAAAAAAATTCTATGTAAAGTTTTGGAGGAATATGCATGCTGGCATGTCAAAGGGCAATTCATTTTTATTTTTTCTTCAGCCTTCTAACATGTCCTTTAATTCTTGCTAATAAGAATACATGGCTCTTTAATAGTAAATGTTTTAATATAAAAAATAAATATGCATGGTAAAAGAGCCTGGCATATTTTCCAATCTACCACACTCAATCTTACGGCAAATGTAAACAGCAAACATTTTTAATGCTATATTTTATTCAAGTATTCAATAAACAGAAAGACCTAGCACCAAAACTATCTGCAGTTTCAGCAGTAACAGAATTCTTTGCTTGGATATAGGAACTCAAAAACTGACTCATTTGAAAAGCAAATGGGCCATTCTCAGTTAAAGCCCTTGACTTGGTTTCTGGAAATTTTCATGGTTCTTTAATCATAAGAATGTTGCCGCCGGGCGGTGGTGGCTCATGCCTTTAATCCCAGCACTCGGGAGGCAGAGACAGGTGGATTTCTGTGAGTTCAAGGCCAGCCTGGTCTCCAAAGCGAGTTCCAGGAAAGGTGCAAAGCTACACAGAGAAACCCTGTCTTGAAAAAAACCAAAAAAAAAAGAATGTTGCCAAAGTCATGTCATATAGCAGACATTCAAAAAGTTCACATACTTTTCAAAATAAAATGTTTGATTAATTAATGGGTAAATGATTAAATGAAAATATTCTCAAATGTGACAATAATAATTCTTAATTAGAAAAAAAGAGGCATCACATGATTTTTATAAGGTAATTATTTTAAAACATAGACATTGAAATAACTTGAATCTTTCCAATTCCTCCCACCAACCCAAAAATCTTTACACATCTAGAAATGTCGGTTGGGATCTGCCAGTGGAGGTGAACCTCAAAGACCACAGAGAAAGCAAGGGCACTGCCTGCTTTGCAGTCCTCAGTGTCATAAGCACTGTGTAGAAGAGCAAGGGAGACTCAGTCTTCTGGTGGCCCAGGAGGGTCCAGCGAACCAACCGGAGAGCAATAGATAAAGTGGAGAAAACTGTGTAGTCATATTTCTTTCCATTGTATTGTCAAAAGGGACATCATAAAATCAGAAGACAATAAAGCAGTGTAGACCCCATGAAATCTAAAAGTAATAATAATAATAAATAAAAGAGGCTAAGTTCTCTTCCAGGGCAATATCTTACACTAGAGGAACTCCCTAAGTTTAATCTAAAATGACCTGGATAAAAGCAATAAAGATAAAGATAAGAGGTCAGACCAACACTTGGGAGGAGTACACTGTGGGCAGACTCTCAAGAGAATACATCAATACATCTGATCATTCTTTTGATAATAACTTAGTGAAAGAACCAAAGTTTTGAAATAAGAAAAAGAAGAAAGAAAAGAAGGAAGAAGGAAGAAAGAAAGAAAGAAAGACAGAAAGAAAGAAAGAAAGAAAGAAAGAAAGAAAGAAAGAAAGAAAGAAAGAAAGAAAAAACTCCACCCAGCCTTTTCCTCTAAAAAACTAATTTTCTTCAAACAGAAAATTAAACCCCCAAAAAGAAATTAGGTAAAAGAAAATAAGAATCAAAACTGTGTTCATGGCACACATTCTGTATTATACAATCTTTTCATTCACTAACGCCCAGCTGCAGCTAAGCATAGATAACTTGAGTATGAAAATACTAATGAACTAAGTTACAATGACAACCATAAGCTATAAAAATATAAATAACTACCCTTTGCCTATACTGAAGAGTTTTGCCTTCTGCCCCTCAGAATACCGCTGAGAAAAGCTTTGCCTGGGACATGGTTTGAGAATACCTTTAAAGGATTACTGTTGGAATTGTGCTCAGACATTTCTGAGGTAAGGCCTACTGAGAGATCCTGAGTTTGCTGAGTTTGCTGAACTGCCATGGAAAGGAATGAAAATCGTTTATGGGGGACCCAGTGCTCTTGAAAGAGGAATTCTTGGAAGAGTAGGCTCGACCCTAGGTCTTTGGCTTCATGTTTGGTGTAATAATCTCTCTCTCTCTCTCTCTCTCTCTCTCTCTCTCTCTCTCT
>CABHPH010157967.1:0-39890 GCA_902168325.1 Peromyscus nudipes
TCTCCAGCCCCGTCTGTAATCAGTTCTGAATGGAGTCACTCCCAGGAGCACAATGGGGAGAGAGGAGGAGAGAAGGGCAGGAGAGGAGAGGGAATGGGAGGGGGAATAGAAGGGCAAGAAGGGGATTCAGTGCAAGATCTAGAACAGGAGAACCAAAGGAAGTTTCTGTTTACATTATGTGTATTAGCGATAACTAACACCTGTACCCCCCCCCAAAAAAGAAAAAACAAACAAACAAACAAAAACACTGAACAAACAAGCAAAAATAATCAGTATCAGTTTCATTTGGGGAAAGGTGTAATAACATAGTGACATTCTGCTCATTCTCCTATTACTCAACTGTATATAACAAATGTAACATGTCACATGTCATTTATCAGTTGGAATCAGTCGTAACTTCTAATTTAAAACAAAAATTTAGCCAAACTTTTTCTTTATAAAATAATTGCTCAATAATCTGGAATAGAAGAAACACACGGAAAATAAGTGTTTGCCACAAAACCTAATCTCACAGTGATATCTAAAAGTTAAAAATTAGTTATATTTAAATATAATAATTTATATTTAAATATTATTAAATATTAGTGAAAAATTAAATATTAGTTATTATTATAATATTTGTCCCAAAACACACTTTAGGAAAATGATGCCAAGAAAATGTTAAAGATTGTGATAACAGTCCTGGTAGCCAAATGATGAAAGAATTTATGAAATTATGTGTAGCAGTAGTTTCCAATGATAATAAAAGTTAGCCTTTGCACAACAGGGCCCTAGAGAGCAACAAACGACCCCATAGCATGGCAGGAAGAACACTCTTTTTAAAACAAAAACAAAAACTTTCATCTGATTCCATATCTCATTCTTCATACAAATCTACTTGCAGTCTTGTAAGTTTGTAAGAGGCTCAGTAACCAGCCAGCCCCACATACCCTACAACCCCACCTAACTCACCAGTGTCACTTCCATTCCAGAAAAGTTTTGCCAAAGACACCACCCTCCTAGCAGCTGTTGAGTGTTATTGTGTAGCAACTTCCTCTGAGATTGAAACATTCCATTCTGTTGGGAAAGTTCCTTAAGCAGAAGGTAAACAACTCAAAACAGCTTCAGGAAGTCCCTGAAACCAATCAGATTCTCTATCCCTTTACCCCAAAGTAAAAATTCCAACCTGCACAGAAGAGTGAGACCAGACTTGCTGCCTCGAAGAAGCAGAAACCAGCAGAACTGTGTGGAAGAGGTTTAGACCAGAATCACATGGAAAGGACACTCCCCAGCTTGTTGGGCTGCCTGAAGGCTGTGTAGAGTATTCTAGATTTCCAGTTTTTGTGCACTGTCACACATGTTGGATGGGCTTTGGTGATGCAGCTGACTCTGAGTCATTTCTTTCTTCTCCAGTAAGTAACTCTTCACCCGTATTCCTGTAAGTAACTCCAGTCAAACTCATTGGGGGACCAATTTGGACTTTGGCAGTATCTGTACTTGGTGTCATGGGCTCCCTATGAGGCACAGGTAGATGTGCATGCAGCATCTTCCTCAGAAAAGTTTTGCTGCAAAACAAACAGAAGGACCTTGAAGTCAGCACAAGATACTCCAAGACCAAGTTCTCAACACAGAGGACATTAATCTGCCCCAGAGGTGAAGAGATACTTGCCTACTCGAGCATGTAGCTCTGGCAGGCATGGCCCTTCCCTCCCACTCCCTTTGCCTTCCTAAAAACAGTCAGATTATATTCTCAAAGCTTGCCACCAAGGTATATTCCCTTATTTGGCCCCTTCCTCCGCCTGAGGCTGACTACCAAGATCCAGTTATTAAAATATTAAAGTTTAGCAATCAAAAGCCCCCTTTGGCTCACCTAACTGACTTCCCCAATTAAAATTAAACACCTCATCCTAACACAGGGTTTCCCCCTTTATCTTTATAAACCACCATTTTCCTATGGGCCACATCCATCTTCCCTCTATTCAGAGGCAGTCCTTCGTTCCTCCAAGACAAATACCCCTGCCCCTTTCCTCTTGTCCTCTTTCCTTTCTCCCTTACCCCCTGTCTCCTGTGCCACTGCATCCTAGCCCATTCTAACAGAGACCCCTTCTTTTCCTCTTCTTAAAAATTACATCTGCAAGGTCATTTGCTGCTATTTTTCTGCCTACATCAGAAAGCAGCCATTTTGACTTTTTCTTCCCACTCCCTCCCCTTCCGACTTAATAAAGAACATATCTCTGAAAGCAGGGGTTTGGGTGTGGTTTGTGCCTAATTCAGGGTCTAGGAAGGAGCCCCTGCTGTGTGTTGGGGGGTCTTTTTCAAGAGGGTCAGAAGACAGGAGGGAATCAGAGAAAAAGACAAGAGATGGGGACAAGGAAGGAGGGAAAGGAATAAGGAAGAGAGAGAAGTGATATTTGTCTCAGGGGGACAAAGGACTGCCTCTGGATAAAGACAGATGTGGACCAGGCAAATGTCAGTTTATAAAAGAAAAAGGGGGAAACCTCATGTTAGGAATGAGGTGTTTAATTTTGTTTGGGCATGTTATTAGGGTAGTCAAAAGGGGGCTTTTGATTGCTGGACTTCAATACTTTGATATCTAGACCTCAGTAGTCAGCCTCAGGAGGAGGAAGTGGCCAAATAAGAAAATGGACCTTGGTAGCTAGCTTTAGAAACGTAATTTAATGATTTTTAACAAGGAATAGGGATCGTAAAGGCCGACGCTGGGGCGGTGTTATGCAAAAAACTCACAGCAACATGTTTGCCATGTTTGGGCCTGTGTTTGCCATGGTTGAGACTGTTAGAGTACTTCCACAAATGTGCATCCTGTGCTTCTCTTGCTCATCTCTCAGTAGCACCCAGCTAGGTGCAAATTCATTTTTCAAAACAACATCTCTCTTCCTTTTAACCTTCTATGACACATTAATATCAGATTATTTCATCTCAGGTTATCATTGGTTGATTTATTTATTATTTCTCTGATCTTCTCCCTCCCCAGTTTCTTGTCATTGGTCTCATAGGTGTTACAGCTCTGAGGGGGGTGGGTTTCCCCAGTGGGGGTGTTACAGCTCTAAAGGGAAAGGCATGCTGACAGTCGGGAGCCAAGGAATACCACAAAGTCACACCACACAACAAACCTCACACAAGTGATTTATTGGGAGAGACACAAGAGGGTGGCTGACTCTACTAGGTCAAGAAGCAGCCGGGAACTGAGCAGGAGAGGGGGAGGGTTTCTTGGAGGAGGAGTTTTCTAGGGATTGGTGGGTTTTCAGGTTCAGGGATTGATGGGTTTTTTGTTGTTGTTGTTTGTTTTTTTGAGCTCAGGGATTGGTCCGTTTGAGTAGGTTTTCAAACCTGGAGGTTGCCTCAGACCTTCTTCCCTATGGATTTTTTTTAGAAGGATCTTCTCTGTATTGGGTTGCCCCAGATCTTTGGCCAAGATGGAGCCACTGAGACACCAAGACGGATGATGATCTGTGTGGGCCATAGCCCCTTTGGGGACATGGAAGCATTCTGCACTTCTCAGTCTTTAGAACCCCTATCTCAGCAGAATAGCTTGACCATAATGTCTTGCTCCCCTAAAAGCCAGAGCCTCCCCGATGTAAACTTTGCTTACAGCACTCATTTTTGTCTTCTACATTTCCTTCCTCCTTAATGCTCTTCTACCACTCTTCCTTCCAACTTGAACCACTAAAAAAGGCAAACTCCGTTTTTTTTGTTTGTTTGTCTTTGTTTTTGTTTTTGTTTTTTGTTTTGTTTTGTTTTTTGTTGTTTGTTTGTTTTTTGCAGGGCTACACTCTTTTCACTTGAAAACAGTCAGCAGTTCATACCTCGACTAGTGCTTTATCTTTGGTCTTCAGCATGGCCCTGGTGGTCTCGTTCTCTCATTAAGCCTCACAGCTTGTCACTCTTTCCTATATAACAATATTTTCTCCCTTGATGATGCCTTCCATTGCCTTGACCATGAATAGCCATAGTTTGTAATGTGGACTGCACATTAAAAATACCAAGGGCTTCTGAAAATACCCGAGACTAAGTATTCCCATCCCATAACAACTAAGATAAGGTCTGGAATGTGGTCTATTTCGCGGATCTGCATACATTTTGAGGGTATAGTGAAGGAGACAGGATGCTGCTTTCACATTTTACTTTTTTATTCTTATCATTCGTATTTTCTCAAAGTTTCTTTTCTATGATAATCAGCGTTCAGAAACAGGACCTGTAACAGGGCAGGTCTCTATCCTATATCTACTTCAAACCAATCTGCATACCATATATCCTTCCTCTCACAACTTCATACACTATATCCAATCCACTCATAACATCATTTAATTTTACCAACATGTATTCAGTGTTTCCATCTCTCTATAACTACTAGGGCAGAAGCAGCATATCTTGTTCTAACTATTACAGCAGCCTTTCTTCTGTTCCTGATCCACTTCTCCTTTGCCTTCACCCATGTACTCTCTTCAAACATTACACCAGGTCAGGTCATTCTCTTTTCTTGGACTTTTCAGTGAAGCACCCAAATATATAGAATAAAATATGAACTTCTCTTCATGTCTTATCTATCCTTTCTTGTGTCTCTAAGTCATTTTATGCCGCTTTATGCCCAGCTCATATTTCAGATCCTTGGCAGTAAACAGTGTTCTGCTAAATGCTGTTGTGCTATTTTAAACCCTAATGGGAATCAAATTAGAGAATTAAAAGAAAGAAGAAAAATGACATTGACCTTGAAATGGAAAGAAATGCTAAAGCCTAGAGCACATAGGAAAGAACTGCACCTGTATAACAAGAATCAAGAATCTACTACAAAGTGAAGGATTCTTGAAAGATACATGTAGCTACTGCCACCTTTGGTACTGAGGTTACATTGCCCAAATAATTGCATATTGTACTTGTACTTGCTCCTCAGGACCACCAGCCTGCAAATAATGACAGAGACCCATGAAAGCTTGGCCTTAGCTTAGGCCTTTTTTTCAATTAGCTCTTATAATTCAAATTAATCTGTTTCTAGTCATCTACATTTTGTCTCATGGTTTGGTTACCTCTCCTCTGACTTGTTCTGCATCTTGCTGGTGTCTCCCTGACTCTATTCTTCCCAGAGTTGTCTCTCTCCCTAGAAATCCCGCCTATTCTTTCCTGCCTAGCTATTGGCCGTTCTGCTCATTATTAAACCAATCACAGTGACACATCTTCACACAGTGTAAACAAGTATTCCACAACAACATAAGCTTATTGTTTCCTTATTATAAGAAGCACCATATTTGATGAAACTAAGAGGAAAGTTGAGGTAATTTAAGATAATATAGTCTCTAGGACTTAGTTTTAAATGGTTGTTGTTAAAGATGAACAGTTAAGTAACTGTTGTAATGTATGATAGGCAGTGTTGTGGGTCAGTGAGAGAATATAGCTGTGATACATAAAGATACCATACATCCATGTATCTTCAGCTGTTCAGGGAAGATATTCAGAATCAGATCCTAACATTTATCAAGGCCTTTCTCACCCATGAGAAACACCTCTAGTATTTCCCAAGCATAACTGGACTCTCTTGAAAGTAAATATTTCCTTACCCTGAAGATCTAAGCCTCTGCTTGTTAGGAGATCACATTATTCTAGCAAAGCAAGGACTCAAAGAGGAAATCTGTTCAGTGTATTTTTTTCTCCTGAATCCTCGATTTTACATTCTAGTTCAGGGAAGGGAACCATTTTTTTTTCCAGATAAATTAACTTATCTCCACAAATTCTAAAGATGTGGTTCATCGTCCCGCTTGCACACTCAAAATTTGTGAGTTTTAACAGGCAAATGTGGCTAGTTTCCACAACCCAGTTGTTTCAAGTTATTGATCTGCTAGGGACTGAGTCTTAAAAATACTCCAGAAAAACTAAAGTACAGATGACATGAAGAAAGCCGATCAAAATACTACATATTCCACTCCACAGTCTCTTATTCTCTGCACTGTAATGAGTTGTAAGTCTCTGTATCAATTACCATCTACTGCAACCAGGAACTTCTTTGATTGGGGGTTGAGTACTGCACAATCACACTAATCTACGGGCATATAACACTGTCACCCTGCAAGGCCTGTGGGTCATGGAGGAAGAGATAGAAGGAAGACTGTAAAGACAAGGGGCAATGGAATATTGCTGTCAAACCATGTTCTACACTAGTACTCACCGCGTTTCTGACTGTACAACCACACAAAATCCTAGCAGGGATAGAGGCAGGGATCATGAAGCCCCACTTCTAGCTAAGGATCTATTGGCAATTGATGACTACTGCATGAGAAAGAGACTTTTTTTTTTACAAAGTGGCCCATGATATGCTGTCCACGTTCAAGTGGATAGCCAAACACCCATGCATATACTGGCAGCATTAAGGGGACTGTGGTTTTTAAAACGATCATGTAAAGGTGGGATGGAGAAGAAGTGGGTGGGGCATAAGAGGAAGTAGAGGGGAGGTAGAGGGCATGAGGTTGATCTAAATTATATTAAAGTATAAAATTCTCAATAAAAAGTAATTTGGATATATATATATATATACTTTAAAGTTTATCATATAAAGAGGACAATGTAGATACTGAAATCAATCTCTATTAATTATAGACCAATAACGCTCATTCTTTTACAGCAATTTTAACACATTAAAGTGAAGTCTATAATTTAGCCATAAATAAACTTGTAAGTCTCCCCCATATAACTGTGTTTAGTGAAAATTCAGTTAAATAAGTTTTTCTTTCTTACATTGATTTTTACTAGGCATTTTGTTTCAGCAATGAGAAAGTAATTTTTGCAGAGGGTAAAGTTGAAATTGTATGCCTATAAGTCCAACTAAATGCTACTCTAATAGTATTTAAAGCAAATAGAACTTGAACATTTTATCCAAATATTTTAGTGGTTCCATTTTTTACCAGAAAAAAAGGAACATCACAAATAGAACAAGCAAATGACTCTGTAGATATTCTGAAAACTAACAGAATCATTAATGACTATTTGATAGCAAGAATTCTAGTCTGTATTTTGCTTTGCTCGCTGCAGAGATAAATTTTTATGGACTATCTAGAAAAAATGGATACAATGGCCACAGACATTTTTTCCATCACATGCTATTCCCTCAGGTCTTGTTGTATCTGACATAAAATCATCTTCCCAGACACTTGATATTGCCAACTAAAATGCTTTTAGGTTTTTATGCCTCTTGGTGATTACTTCTTCCAGCTCTTACTTATTTACTTCTCTTCCTCCTCCATTTTCTTCGCTTCCTTTCCTTTCTTCCTGCATGTATGAGAACTGTTGCTACATAAACTAAATTTGGGAATAACAGCCCACCATTTCCCTTTGTCTAAAAAAAGCAAATCTCACCAAAAGCAAGATGCTTTGAGACATTATTCCTAGTAATTTAAGAAAGACAAAAAAAATTTTGAGACGTTATTTAAATATTTGAGAAAATAGTCTTGTTTATTGTATGTTTATTGATTTATATTCTGTACTTTATTAAGTCACTGTTAGTTACCTGCTTCTTTTAACATTTAAAACTAACTAGTCTTGTAAGTAATCTATCTACAAATTGGATATCCTAAGAAACCCTTTAAATACAGTTCAGAAAAAATAACAGAAGTGACTGTGTTTTGTGAATCTGAGTTCATTATGGTGAAAGCCAGATCTCTATCTAGGATCTGTTTATTTGTGTGGGAGGCAAGGTCATTGAAATCAGTAGCTCACTTTTTATTTCATTTGCAAATAACATTGGACATTTTATGTCGGCATAACTTCAAGTGTAACACTGAGTGAGACTAAGATGAACGAGTTTGTTTTATGACAGTTATTGCATCTGTATAAAGTCTACGATCATGATAGCACACACTAAATATGCCAAAATGAAGGAAACTGCTATGTGAATTCAGAAGAGTGATTCTAAAAGGACTTTCCTTGCATGCATCCCCAAGCCTGCTGCTCCTCAGGCTGTCTTTATTACACTGGTCCCTTTGCAGGTGAATTACTAGTACCATTGTTTTTTTAATGATTTTTTTTTGAGGCAGTTTTCCTGTGTAACAGTCCTGGCTGTCCTGGAAGTCACTCTGTAGACCAGGCTGGCTTCAGACTCACAGAGATCCACCTGAGTCTGCCTCCTGAGTGCTGGGATTAAAGGTGTGCACCACCATTGCCGGGCTTTACTGATGCCACTTTATTCACTCACCAAGCCCTAGTCAGTGAGGGGTATTCTGTAGTCTGTATGAAACTTGTCATTCTTCCCATCCTCCCCTGCAAATGCTAGAGCTCTTTCCATTTCTTTAGTTCTTTCCTGATTCTTTAATTCTCTCTCAGTGCTCTCCAAGGATGGCATGCTCTCTTACTGTTAATACCTCCCACACAGTCCCAAGCACTTCCAAGGACCTGTATTACCTTGATCCCAAACCCTTCTCTCCCTAAACCTAGGTTCAAGACAAAGGATGTCATCATCCACGCTGCAAAATTTTGGACTCTAAATCCACCTCCCTAAATACCTTTTGAATAATATTTCTTTTTCATCTTACTCAGGTACCCATTGAAATAGTAGTCAGGTGGTAACAAGTGAAGATAGACCATTCACCTCCCATACATGATTCAAGTTCCTTATGTTTGCATTGTTAAACTTCATGTTCTTGTACCCCTCACCATCACAAGTCCTGGAGACTGAGGCTAGAGCCTTGTGCATAGTAGGAAGGCTCTCCTCTGCTAAGCTCCTTCTACAGCTTGACCCCAATTCTCAAGAGCATTTGTTCAATTTTATCTCACACTCTGCACTTCCCTTCCCCTTTATTCGCTTGCTCACTTCCTGCTGCCATCAATACCCATCCATGCCAGTTAATAGACTTATGCTCATGTGCCAGGCATCCAACAATATTCTAGAACTTCTCACCTCCTCCGTGTTATTTACCAAAGTGCAGTCATGATCAACTTAAGTAGGTACCTGGGTTTTTGTTCAACTTATGCACTAAAATTGGTACCATTGATGCCAGGATGAAGTCATTCTACCTGGAGAGTCTTTTTCTTTTTTAAAAAAATTCAGTTACTGTTTTTATTTGCTTCCAGTCTCCCAAGAAGAGTCTTTAAGGGCCCACTTTAAACATTTCTAACCTACTTGCATTAGTCCACCCCTCTGAGCTGAAATGCTGGCTAATTGGGAAAACAGGCACATTCATTTTAATTCTAAAATTAATGGTGTTAAAGCTAAACAGTGACTAGCAAATCCAAACATAACAGTGTCCCACTGCTTCTCTCTAATTAATTATTCCCAATAGTATAGCCTCAGGGGAGCAAGGGAAGCACCTTTACAAATGTGTTCATGAAATCACTTTGACCCAATCATCAGACACACTTTAGTATTTAATATTTTAATATATTGGTAATATTTTAGGAACCATGGAGTTTTTATTGTCTTAACCTTCGATTCTCCCCCATCACATAATTATGTTTCAACTACATTCTTCCTTTAAAATAACAGTTATTACTTGTTTATAGTAACTGGAAATTTTATAGAGAAAAGTAAAGATTTCTATTATCTTGGACACAGAAAGTGTGGAATGGGTAGTGGCTTGTATATTGTGGATATTAAAAGATGATTTTTGTTGATTTGTTCGTTTTTTGCTTTTTCACCTTAGGTTGTTTGTCTGTGACTCATTGGTGGGCTGGTTTGGTTTGGTTTGGAATTTATTCCTTTTTCTATTTTATTATTGATGATTTTTTTTCGGGGGAAGGAGACTGTTTTAGACAAGACCACCTCTGAAGCCCTGGCTGCTGCCTTGAACTCACCTACTATCTTATAATCCTCCTGTCCACACCTCTGTGTGTGCTGTGATTATACACCAGGAGGCTTTCATACTAAAAGAATTATCCAGAATTCCGGCATAAATCAAGTTCTTGAAATATTACACACAACACCATTATCTCTATTGCTACAAATCAATTCATTAACTATAAGCTGCCTAAGCCTTCTTGTCTCTATACTATCAATGGTTAGAAGGAAATGAAAGTGAACACACAAAAGGTTGCCATGTGATGAATGAATTTTATAGTGAAAGAATGTATTAATTGGGCAACAAGAATAATAAAAGGACAAAACAGTAAATAATAATAATAAATAAAAGAAATTATAAGTCAGAAACTCATAGAAGCCATGTTATGATGACTAAGTTTCAATTCTATCTAGATGTCATAAACCCAGATTGTTTAAACAACCTAATTTAAAGTAACAGATAACCAGAATAGATTTAAGTTTCTTTGGAGTAGATTTTTCTATCCTTTTACTCTAAGATGGTGCCAGTCACTGATGATGAGGTGTTTCTTGGAAACAGCAAAAAGATGGGCCTTATTTTCTGATACAATCCATTAGTCTGTGTCTTTTTAATTGGGGAACTGAATTATGGGGAAACCATAATTAGAATTTTTTGAAAGATATTTGTTAATTCCTCTCATTTTGTTGCTTTTGTGGGTTTTTTTCTCAAATCTATTTTTATCATCTTCCTAATTTTTCTTATTTGTTCCATATCCTATTTAATGTTACTGTATCTGTGAGGAAACACTGCGACCAAAACCAAGTTGGGGAGGAAAGATTTTGTTTGGCTTACATTTCCACACCATAGTCCATCATTGGAGGAAATCAGGACAGGAACTCAAGCAGGGCAGAATCCTGGAGGCAGGAGCTGATGCAGTGGCCATGGAGGGGTGCTGCTTACTGGCTTGTTCCTCATGGCTTGCTCAGCCTGCTTTCTAGTAGAACCCAGGACAACCAGACCAGGGATGACACTATCCACAATGGACTGGGCCCTCTCTCATCCATCTCTAATTAAGAAACTGCCCTAAAGTTTTGCCCACAGCCTGATCTTATGGGGGCATTTTCTTAACTGATGTGCCCTTCTCAGATGACTTTAGTCTATATCAATTTGATTTAGAACTACCCAGTATACTCCCTTTGAACTCTTGGGTGTGTTCATTCTTCTCTTAAGATTGAAGTATATTCTTTCTAGTTTCCCCTGTACAGCTAGTTTAGTAATCAAATTTCTGTTTATCTGTTTTATTCTACTTTGATCAATGAAAGTTTTTATTGCTCCTTCGATTTTAATAGGTAGTTTTTATGGATAGAATAGTCTGAGTTGACAGTTGTCTTTCAGGACCTGGGATATATCTTTCCAGGCCCCATTGGATTTGAAGACTTCTGTCTAATAAACAGCTTTATTCCAATGAGTCTGCCTGTATAAGAAACTTGATTTCTCTGGTTCTCCTTTAGCTTCCAATATGCTTTATTCTGTTTTTAAAGTTTTTAACTATAATATGTCATGGGGAATTTCTCTTCTGATCTTGTCTATTTGGTGTTTCATAGACCTCTGTACCTAGTTGGGCATTTCTTTAGTTTTTAATTTTTTTTCTGTGGTTTTACTTATAATATCCTCTATGCCTTTTTAATAGTATTCTTCTCCCTCTGACCGTAATTCAAATGTTGGGTCTTTTCATTGTGTCCCATGATCTGTGCCCCCCTCCAGTTTTTCATTGACCTTTATGAAGTGACCCAGTTCCTCTATTTTTGCAATCCACCTCTATTTTTGCAATCACTGTCTGCTTTTGACATGATAAATTGTGTTAATGAGGCTTTGTACTAATACTGTTGCTTGGTTAATCTTAATTTTTCAGTTCATTTCAGTTTGATTTTCTTCAATTCAAACTCTATTTTCATGTCATGGATTAACTTTCTTATTATGTTTACCTCTTTGTTGCTGTCAACTTCGGCTTGCTTATACATAGTTATAATTATTTATTTGAATTCTTTGAAAATTATTCCAGGTCATTTCTACTAGGGGCCATTACTATAGCATTTGCACATTTTGGAGGATTCATTTTATTTTGTTTTTTACATTGTTTTTATTTCTGTGTTGAGATTTCCACATCTAGAGTTAGTTTGTTGGTTTAGTTTTTATTTCCCTTTTGTCCAAGGCACCTTTCTCCTTTAAGCAGAGATTTTCACAACATTTTGAAGAGAGCTAATTCATAACAGGGGTAGGATCTCCATCTCCTCTGTTTGTCTGGGGTTTGGGGATGCAGGAGCTGTCCTAGGACTTCAGCTTGTCTGCCAGTATATGGTGTCTTTAGTGGCTTGGTCAAGGGGCTTGGAATAAGTTTCCACTGGCACTAAGAATTGGTCGAAGATGTGAAGGCTAGATAGGGTAACTGGAGGGTCCAAGTCAGGCAGTTGGCTGGTCTCTGGCACAACTGTGGTAATTTGACAGTTCCAGGAGGGGAATTGACTGGAATCGAGAGAGGCCTATAAGGTAGGATAGGGACTCAGAGAAGTTGCAGGTCCCTGACAAACTGTCAACTGGGACTTGAATGAATTGAGGCTGGAAAGGGGAGCCAGGGAGCCTACCTGGTTCTCTGATTCATGTGTGATAGCTATATTTTTAAATGATTGATATATCCTATAAAATAGTCCCTTATGTACATACATTATTAGTTTTATAGCATTTGGAATGACTGAATTAGAGCTGTGCAAATCAACCTGGCTGACTCTAACCATGATCTTGTTAGATAAATGGAAAAAAAAATGATTTGCAGAATAGTAGAACATGACACATTTCAACAAATAGCATTAAACAGAGAATGTTTTATTTCAGGCTATATCCATATGGGACATGATAAACTAAAACAACTGACTTGTGGGAAGGAAGAGGTAAATGATTTTGTCAAAGATCTCAGGGTGCACACCTGCCATGGGGTAGACTTGCTGTAAGTTTCTCAAGCTCAGCTTTCATTGCTTTGTTTCAATATGTGCTATATTAACTTGTACAAATGAATATGGATGTATATTAC
The DNA here is from genome assembly GCA_902168325.1 of Peromyscus nudipes. NCBI lineage: Eukaryota > Metazoa > Chordata > Mammalia > Rodentia > Cricetidae > Peromyscus > Peromyscus nudipes. The sequence continues at coordinate 12,817 of CABHPH010157967.1, forward strand.
ATTCATAATATTTAATTACTATTATAATACACTATGAAAAATGCATTTTAGACCAGAATAAGATCAAACTGCAGATGTTTGATATCTGTACTACAGCAAACGAATATTTCTTTCTGAAAGCACTTACATTTATGCAGTTAAGGGAAAATTAGTTTAATTTAATCTTAATTATGAAATTATTTCTAATTGATTAATCAGCTTTGTGAGATTCATTGTTGAAAAATAAATTTCACAACAATTTGTTACGAGACTTTTTATGGTATATTTAGGACATAGGCACATTTCTTTGAATACTATTCTACTTTAATTATAGTTCATGATTATTAAGAGAAACATTATGACTAATTTTATGTTATCCTTATTTTAAATGAGGGAAGACATTTTCTCTTGCCTTACACTGTCCATTGCATGATCTTTCAACAGAACCCCTTTTCAGAAATAAATCACAAAATGATGAACATTTCATTCTACTTTGGCTCTCTTCAATTCCAAGTATATGTTCATAATTTCTACTTGTCCAGATTCTTATTGAGATAAAGTCCTATACATTTCATTAATAATGTACTTTCAGCTGTGTCTTATCAACATTACAACTACTTATGTGTGAGAGAGCTTGTAAATGATGATTAAAGAGCCAGTCCAAAGCCTTAGAAAAAAATAAATGTATACTTTTAAAATATTGACATATGTTCAAATCTTTATGGTAGAAATTGTAAGAACCTTGCTAGATTATGAGTTACGTATCATTCATTCAAAGGTTCATATTACACACTAGAAAAGATAAGACATTTGTGTTGGCCAAACCATCTATAAATAGGTGAAATTTAAAATAATCTACCTTCCTGTTGTGTCATGCCACGGCATTGGAAAAAAAATGACAAGGTATCAAGTGTACTGGAATAAGGCCTTTTTTTTTTATAAGAAAGCTACTCCTGGAAATCCCAGTCTTCAACTGATCATTGAATGGATTATCCATTGCATAAGAACTGAAATCTCAACCATCTCACTTCTCAGCAATTGTATTGTGGAACAAATTCTCAAAGTAAAATAAAATAAAATTTAGGGGACATTTTAAAGCTGTATCAAACCTATATATGTCATTCCGCCTAAGATCTTAATCTAGTTTTGGCTTACTAATTTACCACAATAAGTTTTAGCTTTTCATCCTCAGGCCAAAAAGTGTCAGTAGTCTATCCAGGAAAGAAGACAGAAGATTTCCACACACTGACAGATAGAACCTCAAGATAGAAACTAGGAGTGATTTGATAAAAGCCATCCTCCAAAGTGGGTGATTGCAGGAAATCAATAAAATTTCAGTAGAAGGGAGGAAGAAAGAAAGAAAACTCAGATGTTCAGTCACAGGCTTGCTTAGAGGCTCATCCCTCAGGTGATTTTACGCTGTTAATATTAAGTTGACAATTATCACTAACCAGAATACCTCTTAATTAAAATTTAAAAAAAAAAACTTAAGTCCAGATGGATTCACTGATTAATTCTACTAGACCTATAAAGAATAGCCAACAACACTGTTCATTAGATTATTGCACAGAATAGAAGAGAATACTACCAAGATATTTTTAAAGGGCCAGTATAACTTTAATACAAAAGCTGGTTGAAGTCGTGACAAACAAACCCCATGTAAGCTTTCTGACGAACGTTGATGCAAAACTCCTCAATAAAATACTTGCAAACATAATTCAGCAATGCATTAAAAAGATTATTCACCAGGACCACATTGGCTTGATTAGAGGGGGCAAGGATCATTCATCAGTAAATGAAATACAGCACATAAGTAGACTAAATACCAGAAATCACTTCATCATTTCAGTGGATGCCAGAAAGGGTTTTGATAATGCGTGACATCTTTTCGTGATTAAAAATACTGACAGAACTAAGAGCTGAAATGGAACATACTTTAATTAAATAAAGGCTTAAGAACCAGTTCAATGTCTGGTCATAATGCCGCTGATGTGGATTTAGCTAAAACAAGGCTAACACTGGACTTCCTTGGAGCCATGAGTTAGTTAAGCATAGTTGACACCAGCTAGCCCTACTCTCTGCCTAGCCGCCTGAATGTCGGTGAATAGAGACTATCTTATCTACCTACAGCTCCTTGGATTTGCTACAACCTCCTGTCCTCCTGTGACCTTTCTCCTTTCTCGGCTTTAGAGCTTGGGTATTATATCAAAATAAGACAAAAATATAATAAACTAAATGTGGAAAATCTGAAAGCACTCCCTCTAACATGAGGGCAAGATAAAGCTGATCATTTTCAACTCTTATTCAGTTTAATGTTCGGAGTCATAGCTGGAGGAACAAGACAAGAGAAAGAAATAAAAAAGGTAACAAGGAGGTGAAATTATTCCTACTTTTAGATGACATGATCCCAACTTTAAAATATCGTGAAGTGTCTCAGAAAACTTCTCACAAACACTTTCAGAAGAATCACAGGACACCAACTGAGCATGCAAAAATAGGAATACTTTCTGTAAACTAATAACAGCATATCAAAAAGTTTCAAAATGTTTGAATTTATTTTACTTAAATATAATTCAAAAGTAATGATGCATTTCCTCTAGGTACAAACTAGGGAAGTCATTTGAATACATCTGCTGTGGTTATGAAGGCCATTTCTAAGGGATGCTGAGACGTGGATAAATTCCAAGAGCTAAGCAGTGGGTTTCACTTTCCTTGATCTCATTTATTTCCAAAATAAAATTTGTCAATTAATTTTTAGTTTAATTTTAATTTTGTTTTTCTTCATTTTAATCTTTACAAATTTTTACTGGCAAGTTTGGAAAGTGCATGAATTTTAAAATCTGCCTTTTAATTTTTTATATAACTTTTTTTGAGTATTTTATACATGACTACTTATTTATATAATTTTCACCATTCTCTTCCCCCTCCTACTCTTCCCATGTCCTTCTCCACTTCCTCTAAAATTCATGTCCTCTTTTTCCTTAAGTATTTTTGTTATACACTCATGCACACACACCAATATTAACATAGTGTATTGCGTGTGTGTGTGTGTGTGTGTGTGTGTGTGTGTGTTTCTACAACCTACTAAGTCCCTTTAGTGTTCCTCATATGTATATTTGTTTAGGGCTGACCACATGAGAATGGGTAAACTATCAAGGGGCTTGCATCTTGAAGAAAAAAAAATTCTGCTTTTCTCAGAAGCCATTGATAGCTCTCCATTGAAGGGGTGGGACCTTATGAAAATTTCCCATCTATGTTGGCATGTCTTTATATGGGTCTTGTTTAGGCAACCATATTGTTGAGATTTCATGGCATTTTGTTTGTACTTCCTGTTCTTTAAAAAAAAAAAAAAAAAAAACATGGTCTAAGGCCTGCCTCCAGAACTTTCTGCCATCCAAGGCTCATGAACAATAAACTGGACATTCATACAACACTGATGTATACTTCAAGGTTAATGATTGCTACATCATATTGACAGGGTCTATGTTTTCATTTCAAAATTTATTGATACATAGACTTAATTGTTTTCTTAGTCTGTCATCCATCATGTTTCTATAATACTCAAAAATTTTAGTCTTGAAAGGAGAGCTATCACTAGCTTTTTATAATCATGGGACCATTCTCAATGGAACACAATGCTGAAAACTATAGGAATTTTAGGTCATTTTTGTCCTAAGCCTTAGTTGAGAAGCATGTATTCTAGTATTATTAACTATATCCTATCTAGCATTTCTACTTCTTAGGGTATTTTATGTCTAACACTATCATCTATCACAGAACGTGATACTCTTTCAATTTATGCCATTGAGTTTACCAAGCTTCCAAGATCCAGTATCAGTGTCTCTTGAGGTCCTTGCCAAGATGTTAGACACTAAGATTCCTTAGGATATTTCTACATCCACAAGCCCTTCCTTGTGCAGCTCTGCAGTGAAAGTTCCTTAATCTGGCATCCTTATACTCCAGTGCCATGCCTCATTCTCAATCCCTGTGAACAGGTTGGCTATGTCTTTCAACTCCTTTGAACTTACTATTTTCTTCTCTTAACAGTTCCAGAACTTGTGCATCTCAAGCAAGGGAAGAGCATTAGATTTTAACATTGAAAAGACCAAGGGCATTAGGTATCGCTATCCTATATTTCACCTTTCTACTTCTTCTATATTAGAGCAGTGGCCCTGGATTGCTGGGATTGAAGATTAAATCTTTTCTAAGGTTGAGAAGGAAGTCTTTACCTAAAGATAAAAATCAATCCCTGGTCCTGATCCTCAGGTTTTATATTCTCTGTCTGCATAAGGTTAGATTCTTTTGTGTATAGCCAGAGCTTTCTGGCTATTGCAATTGGCTTTAAATCTGTGATTAATCATGCTCAGCTTATTCAATCCTTCTTCAATGCAGTGATTTTATTCAGCCATAGTCATTTGTTCCCTTAGCCCCCAAAGTTGTGTCTTACTCCATAATTGACAACAACTATCTTCCATTTTAAAGATGCTACTAGTTAACCATATATATATATATATATATATTAGCAGTTCCAGCCTTCTAGGTTAAGGCCCATAGGATCATGTCTTTATTGCCATCCCACCAGAGGTGATCAATTTTAGCACATCTCCTTTATATGCTAAATCACTAAGTGTAATATGTGGTACCATATATTTTAGATAAAGCTGGAAAGAAGTTAATTTAGAATACACTCAAGAATGGCAGATGTGAGGGAGCTATAACAAGATGAAGAAAAGAGATGTTTAACCATGCAATACTTACAATGAAACCACACAAAATTCCTTAATGGTATTTGAATCTGTGAGATGGCCCTTCTTTCAATTTCTACATCTAATAATTAGTCCTTGGCTAATTGACTGTCTCATAAAGGGCCACAAATTTAGTTAAAACAGCTTTCTTTGGTAGAAAGCAACTCCTAATGGAGGAAGGTATCTGTCAACCAAGAATATCCAGTAGAACAATTAGTACTTCCTTCTCCAGAACCCACATGATACATCAATGGAAAAATTAAATATGTATGGCTTTCCTTTGTCTTTAGATGAAAAAACACAAGGTATAGTAACTAGATTTTGTGGGAGAACATTCTCTAAGATCTAGTTAACATTTTCAAATTCCTGCTTTAGTTATGGAAGCCACTAGATAGTGCAGAGGGGAAATGATAAAGAAATGTGAAAGACATGTCTCATTGCTCTATAGTCAGTACCACATACCTAGGCCAGTGATTTGGGCATCTATGCTGCTCATTCGTTTGCATACATTAAAGCTCTAAGGATTCTTTTTGTTATTGTTAGGCTTTTCTGACAAAGCTAATCCCTTGCACAATCTTGTCTTTATGCTATTAAGTCACTTTAATGCAATGAGAATTTGTATATAGATATTTTTTTTCTCACACAGTTATTACCAGCACAGCACAAAATATTCAGAGAGAGTAAGGGGAAGTAGTCAGCAAAGATAAAATGCAAGCAGTCCTGGAGGGTCTACGCAGCATGAAAACAGAACAGGGACAAAAGTGGCTTTATGTCTCCCAAGCAACTCACTTATTTTTCCCTTCAATCTCATCTGAAGCTTCTATTCAAAACTGGCAAGTCTTTATTGCATTCAAAAATTCATTTGAGTTTTACTTCCCAGCAAGCTTTTAGATGCTTTCAACAAGACATTTGGTCTGATTAGCTTATTTGTTTACTCTCAAAAACAGAAGTCATCAGCTCATTAGTCAAAGTCATCCTCGTCATCCCACTGTCCCAGCTCATTCTAGTAAATGTTCAGAGTGAAAGTGTGTTTGACTGGCCCACGTGTGATAAATTTTTTATCACACTATTTAGCTGAATGGGTAAGCAGAAGTGCGGTAGCTACATTTCACTGTTTCCATCATCCCCTTTGTTCTTGTGTGTCATCTACTGACTTCCAGAAGCTAGGAGAAGGAAAACGTCCTTAGGTGACTTCACACAGTCATTTGGAGAGTCCTAAATATGATTTGGCACTTTAAGGCTCTGAGACACTCAGCATGTAGCCTAGGAAAAGATGATTTCGTCTTCTTATGACTAAGATTATTTATTCTGGAGTGACAGGACCATTTTAAGTCAAATGGACTTAACAAATGATGCATGCCTCATGATCTATCAAGGGCAATGACTTCCCATGCCTGCAGTGATGTCCAGTTCCAAACTTACATTGGTTTGTGACCTTACTTTAAAGACAAAGCATAGTTTGCGTCATCAAAGGAAGTGGGATTAAAAATGAAAATAACTTTACATCTTCATTATCCTTTTGGACTAAAGTTTTAAAAAGGCATTTTATTTAAAGCCTCTTTTGAAAAAAGGATAATGCAATATTATCCACTATATTATAGATGGGGACAGAACAGCAGTAGGGTACATACATATAACAATTTCAAAGATTAAAGGACTTTGCATGTGGCCTTGTAGTATAAGTATCATGGAAGCTTTAATGTGAAATAAATAAGTAACACAAATAAAAATTTGCTATCAGGGTGAGATGGGACAGAATGAAGGATGCAGACCCATAACTGTAAAACACTTAGCAGCAAGTAGGATACATAAAAATTACAGAAGCTAGATCAGGGAAAAATAGAAAGCAAGGTATTTTATTGTATTGTTTGCCCAGAAGCAATATACAAATGGAAACACATTTTCTAATTGGCAATAAGGGCAATGCAATGTATTTTTACCAGAACTTTGGGTCTTTTTGCAAGGAATAAAAAAGGATTTGCTAGTTTAATGTTTTCCCTCTTCTTCTGGCTACATATAGCCTCGTAGGCTACCCGTACAAGCACAATAAAAGAAGGTAGTGTGAGACAAAGAATGATTCTTAATAGTTCCCACAGGAAACAAGCTGTAGACGGGATCCATGAGAAGGCAAAAGCAAAGAGAATTATATTAAATAATTTACTCTTTTTAAAAATTTTATTGAAAATAGATTCTTCTCTCAAACAATACATTCCAACCACAGTTTTCCCTCTCTCCACTCCTCCAAGCTCTCCCCACCTCCCCTCTCCCCTACTTAACAAATCCCAAACCATCTACAGTAAATTGTACCCAAAGCATTAAAGGTGATTTTTTTCATAATGGGAAAATAGAAAGTACTCAGTAAATTGCATGATGACCCAAAGGAAACACTTAAGGAAGTACTACATCTGTGCCATTAAAAACATTGAGTGCTAGGGAAATAAAATAAATTCTCAGTTTTAAGACTTGAATTATTAATACCAATTTTGAGTTTTATATGTGAACTTCTAATGTGAAAGAATATACAAGTGGTTATTGTAACAACATTGATAAAAAGAGATGAAATTAAAATTATCCATAGTATGTGCATTAAGACCAGGCAGTCTTGGTTAGAGATTGGTCTATCAGAAGTTTGAGCTGGTGGATAACTGTGAATACTCAATTATTATGAGAGCTCCCCACTCCTCTCCCTCACAAAATCCCAACACTCAGTGTAATGAAGACCTCACCCAATCTGCTGTACATTGACTTCTTCATCTACACTTCAGATTTCACCCCACAGTCCTTCTGTGGTCTGAACATATTTGGCTTAAAAAAAAACCCATGAATTTAGTTTTATTACTTTCTCTTTCTTATTGTGACAATGTGTGTGATTCCAGGTCATTCACAGAACTTGTTACAGTTAATTGTTCTTTGTGCTAAAGCACACAGATGGATCATGGATGTTCTTGATTCTTAAGATGTGAACAGTATAACAAATAGACATTGATGCCTAAAAATTACTATTTAAGGCCTTGGGTGATGACTCAGTGTTACTTGAACCATGCAATCATGAGAATCTGAGTTTAGATCCTCAGCACCCATTGAAAGGTGAGCTTGGGGTGTGAACCTGGAATCCTAGAGCTGGGAGACAGACACAGGAAGATCCCTTAGCTTGCTGACTAGCCAGCCAGTCTTCCTATTTGGTGAGCTGCAGGTACACTGAGAGATTCTATCTCAAAAATAAAATAGAGCAACAAAGGAAGATGCCTGGTATTTATCTCTGCCACACACACACACACACACACACACACACACACTCCAAACTACTTTTAGAAATATTCTATATAAATGCCAAATTATTTTAATTCTGACCTCACTTTATCCTTGCCTTCCAGTAAACAGTCCTTTCTTCTTATTTCATCATTAATAATTTTAGCTGACCAGGTAGTCCAAGGACATTTTCATTCTTTAGGTCTGCTAAGCAGTTCTGACCTAAATACTCTGCAATAAGGTCAATGGAATAGAGTAATTCTCTTGTGAAATGTTTGAGATCTCCCCTGTGAGACTATAACAAGCTAAAATAGTCTCCAGGTCTTCATTGAAAAGGTTAAAGAAGTTCAAGGACCTTGGATATCTTCTTTCTCCAGAAATCTGCCAAGCAGGGAAAACATACCATGATGCAGACCAGGCATCCTAGTGGTGGATGCCTTAGGCTAAATTGTGTAGGACCTTGAAGTCGCAACTGAGTGTTTACGTGAAAGAAGTCCAGTGCCATGTTTCTGATTTAGGGTTGAGAAACCCAATATATTGTGGACAAGGCACACAGCAGAAGGGCATGAAGACAGCAAGAAGCATTATTTTTGCAAGGTAGATGATGTTTTTTTTTCAAGTGATGATTTTTTTTAAAAAAAAACTTAAGCAATTCTATCCCACTTCCTAGAATTGATTTGATGCTGACACAGACATGTGAATTATTTGGTACAGAGATTGTTGGAAAAAAGAATAATAATAACAATGATAACCTTGCCTACAGATTTTGACTTTCACATTTTTTTTTGAGTCTGTGAATTCTTGCTCCCTATCTGGATAGACATCATTGAGCTTTCTCTGAAGAGCACCACTGAGCCACAACAATTTATTCTCATGAAATCTGCCATACTTTTTGAGCTTCGAAATTCTAATGCTAAACAAAATGTCACATATTTTTGAGTAACCAAATTTTTGTTCCCAGGAAACTTAAAATTGTTGTTACCATAATGTACCTATGTTAAAATATACAGTGATTGTAATATGTCAGAGCTAGGTTCCATCTAGGAGATTTTTTTCCTTCTCTCAGAATAAGCTAACATATGTAACAATAACAGTAGCCACAAACATACATTTATATTTAAATGTTTCAGACATGGAAACACTTACATTTTGACATCCAGAATACTTAGGTAAAATAAGCTTATACTTCTCTTCTTATGTTATAGCTATCATCTTTGAAATAAACATAAAAATACTAAAAATGTGTATATTGTTACACATTTATTAATATCCTCCAGAAAGTTTATATTGTAGTCTGAGTGGCCTAGACAAATAGCCTTAATGAAAATGAAATTAGTTAATATTAAACTATTTCAAACAATGATGTTCTCTTTTTTATCAGAAAATCTTTTTTATTAATGTTTGAAGTATAAAAAATGGTGCTGATTATCTACATAGTTTAATTTTTTGGTCCAAAGAAAGAAGAAGGCAAGCCTAAATGTCACAGGCTACACACAAACCGGCATGATAAGCCCTGCTTACTGAAAACACAGCATCTCACAGGTACTAATGTGACAAGGATCTGGGTATATTTTCTATATTTTTTCTGGAAAGAAAAAATTTAAGTCAAGCAACAAAGAGCTATCTAAAGCCTTTCCTGAGCATTTCGACTGCAGGGGTTTAAGCTGCAAGGTGTCTGGCAGTGAGTTCAGGGTTGTAAAGTGCTTGCTGCCTGAAAATACTTTTGTATTATCAAATTTTTATTCTTAAAAGTTCAGCTGGTATTTGAGAGATTTTTTTCCCAAATATTTCTTTTACTTTTTGAGATTAAAATATCATTATACAATTTATTCCTTCTCTTCCCTTTCTGCAAGTCCATCTGCATATTCCTTCTTCCTCTCTTTCAATTTTTTTGCCTCTTTTTTCATTAATCATTGTTGTGTACATATAAGTAGAAAGAATATGTACACACACACACACACACACATATATTTGTGTGTGTGTGTGTGCAATGTTACTTGTATGTATAGGTTTCAGGGCTGACCATTTTGTTTAGGACTTTAAGCCCCCAGAACTATGGAAACATGAGTTTCTGTGCTCATGGGCCACTTAGTATACTTTGTCCTAATCTTCTTAGTGAATGACTAAATGCATGTCCTGATATAACTACTATTCTCCAAGACCTTCAAACTTTTGTGAAGATACATTTCAATCTGATATCACTCTCCTTCACCTACAGAATTGCACTTATCTTAATGGGACTCCACTGAGGGGCATCATTCTTGAAAAGTATCTATCTGTAAGAACTATGGGTGACTAGGGAATACTGAGATTGGGAGAGATAGCTGTCCCTAGGGAAGAACACACAAATGAGTTACTCCATACCAAATGGTCAGCTCTGAAAATATACATATACGTAACATTATGTACACCGAACAGGTTATATTTAGGCATATGCATGTATTTATATACATGTATGTGTGCATTAATAATGTACGAACAAAGAGGCCATGAATTTGAAAGAGAGCAAGGGGGAGTGTATAGGAGGGTTTGGAGGGAAGAAAGGTAAGGGAGAAATCTCAAAAACAAAAAGTAAGAATTAATTATCAGTGTAGCCAAAAAACACCTTTGCTATGCTTTGTGTTTAGGAAGACTTTTAATATAGAAAAATCAGCTGACAGATTTTTCCCTTGTTTTAGGTACTGCAAACTGTTGCTCAATTTCTCATTTCCTTATTACTGACTTTTTAAGAAATTCTGCCAAAGCTTATGTCTCTTCTGAACAAAACTGTAACACATTTCTTTGCTCCTAAGAATATTCTCATTGATTTGGGGCAATCTGGTTATTATCTGTTTATAGTGGGTAGCCATTCCAGCTTTGATCTGGAAGTAGTTCCAACCCCCATTGAGGCTTCGGTAACTGTCACACCTACAAGGCAGGGCCAAGAGAGGACCCTGAAGACCCGAGATCCAGATGCACAGGCCCTCTTGGTTCCTGGCCCTGGAAGCTGGAGGTAGACCGAGCAGAGTTCTCCAGAGAACACCGCCAGACTGTGCTACACCTTTCCCAGACCCTGTTACCTATCCCTTCGGTGAGTTACTCCACAAAATAAACCTCCCTTTTAACTATGTGGAGTTGCCTTAATAATTTCACCAATATCTGTGTTGGTATCACTATTTGCTATATTTGGTTTTTGTTGAACCTGCAGTTGCAGGCATGTACTTACCAACAAATTCACAGAAGCTTCAATCATTTCTACACTCATATTCTCTGCACGCACACCCTTATTTTAGAAAGCCCAATTACACATGTATGAAGAAGTGCTATTCTTTTATAAAAATATTCTATCTCTATTGCTTTGTCTTCATCTAACACATTTTGTCTCATTTTGTTTCACTGAGTCACTATTAATTGGTTAGTTTACTCTCTTTTATAATATGTACTTGTTTATTCATATTCCTACTGGATGTCAATTACTGTTGACTTTTACTCATTGGACAGTGGACATTTTGTTTTCCTACAAATATTCTTCACCTTTGTTCCGGACTGTACAGAAACTTTCTGGACACTTTTGATATTTGTTTGTTTGTTTTTAAGTTGTTAAGTTGATGATATGTATGCCATCCTGATATTCACAATTGAGTCAAGAATATTCTAAGCATTTTACTTGATGCTCCAAAGATCATGGTGTTTCACTGTATCACACAGCCATCCCTGTATGATAGTCAGGCAGTGATAATTCTGATTCTCTCAAGTCATGATTTCCCAGTCTTACAGTTTCCTCACATGTAGTGTTTAGCTGTTTCAGCTTTGTCCTGGAAGTACTACCCCCATTGAGGCTTCCAGTAACTGTCATGCCTATGAGGCGAGGCCGAGACAGAAGCACTTAAGACCTGAGTTCTTACATACTGTGGGTAGGTCATAAAATGAAATAATCAAGATAAATTTTCCAATGGCTGGTATATCTAAATTTGTGCACATCTCAAATTCCACTTCTCAGTATATACTCTTGGTACTCTCTCAATCATACACACAGAAGTCATAGATAAGTGTTTTCATTGGGAAGGGTACTTGGTACATAGGAACTATAGATGTATTTAGCCAAGATAGTAAAACAGCTGATTGAATGCAATAGCAGCTTTCGGGATTTATATGGTTTCTTTGCCTGCAAAGCCAGTCCTACATATAATCAACCATACCTAAGGGATCTTGGCCCCTCCTATTTTTGAAGGTATTTTTCAGCATGGAAAAGTGAAAATAATTGCCAATGACCAAGGGAATCACTTTTACTGACACAGAATAATTGATTGGTGGTGCTGTGATAAATCAGGTTGCCATGAACACCACTAACATAGACTGTGATGCCAATCTTGAATAGGTTTGATGATGTTGTTAGAGCCACATCTGTCCTTATTAAATGCAAAACTATCATTCATACCAAGTAGATAGACACCTTTACCACCTATTCTCACAAACAGCTGAGTAGGTTCAATTCAGATGTATGAAAGTAAAAAAGCCTTGCCCAAGGATAACAACCTGTTTGGGATATTTGAACTTGTGCACCTAAGGTGCTGATAAGAATGGAGTCACTGTTGACTTTGATACCAATGGTATCATCAATGTTTCTGCTGTAGATAAGGGTTTAAGAAAGGGGAACAAGATCACCAATACCAATGGCAAGGGCTGCTTAGGAAAGGAGGATATGAGCATACATCCCAACAGGCAAACAAGTACAAATTTCAGATGAAAAGCAGAGAAACAAAGTATCATCCAAAAATTCACTGGATCCCTGTGAATTCCACAAGAGAGCAACAAATGAAGATGAGAAACTTCAAAGCAAGTCAATGATGAGAACAAGAAAGATTGTTGACAATTGTGATGACATCATCAGTTAGCTAGATAAGAATTTAACTGCAAAGAAGGAAGAACTTGACCAACTGTAGGAAGAACTGGAGAAACCCCATCATTAATAAGCTGTGCCAGAATGCCAGTAGCATGCCAGGAGGAATTCCTGGGGCATCCCTTCTTAGGGATCTCGTCCTTCTGATGGTATGTTGCCAGGGCACATCATCTAAGAGCATGATTAAATCAATCCCAGTAGAGATGTAGCATTTTTCTATAGGAAAGCATTTGAGGGAAACCAGCTTAGAAAGTTTTAAGTTGAGCTGTTGCACTGTGTTTTGGGGTATTCTCAATACTTGAATACAAATCATGGGTAAAAGGAAAGAAAATAACATTGCCTTTTGTAAGCTTGGACCATATGTGGAAAACGTAATGTCTTAAATAAAACTTTTTTTTTTTTAGTTTTTAAAAGATGGCAAAGTATCAGTTTAATAGACTTTTAACAGACCAGTTTGATGTTTCTTTATGTCAAATAAATGGTATTTTAAATAATTTCTTTAAAATCTGCTGCAGTTTATATAATGAACATTAAAGATGTGTAAGAGGAAAATTAATGGCTAAGTATGTAATCTGTCTTGTTAATTTGCTCCAAAGTACATCAAAGTGAGTATGTATATGGCAAACTGATGTTGAAGAAAACATTCTGTCTACAGAATCAGACTACAGAATCAGACTAATGGGATTTTTCTCAAGAGTTTCCAAAATGATTATAGTGAAAAGGAAGTAAATCTGCAGTCCATTACCCAGATTCCTTTGGGCTTAGAAGACATCCATGAATACTTATGAGCAACAAACATTGTCAGAAAATTGATTCATTGTGATATTGCACACTGTTACATCCTGCTATTTTTCCAAATTTTCATAATGCCAATAAACATATTCTTATACATAATTACCTTCAAATAGACAGTTAATAATTGTTTGGAATTTGTATTTAAATGGAATAACATTTTTATTAGATCTGTCCCCCCAAAAAAAACCCTCTCTCAGTCTCACTTAAGGGTTCTACTTTGCTTTTTCTCACATATCACACCCATGTAGTTTATCATGACAGTTCTAAAGATCCCTACAAGAATCTCACACAGTGATTTTCTACAGTTAGTAAAACATCAAATGCCAAGCTATTTGATATTGGGCTTGACTGTCATGCTTCTTTTGTTAGGACCAACCATTTTTTGTTATAGGCATACAGCTAAGCTTCATTTGCCTTATGAATATTTTAAGGTTTATGAAAATGGCATTTTCTGTAGAACAGTGGTGATTTGTGTTATTTATAAACTTGGTTGACACATTAATTGAATACATATTTAATTTTTGAATAGTTCATACATTGGAAAATTTGTCTATGCACTAGAAATTTTAAGTTAATTTCTTGAGATGTGGTGATAATTCAGTAGGCAAAGTAATTTTCCTCAGTATGAGGACCTGCATTTGATCCCCAGCACCAACATAAAAGACAGGTGTGCATATAATACCCATGCTAGGGAGGCAGAAGCAGGAGGATCCCTGGGGAAAGTTGGCCAGACAATCTTGACAAGTCAATGAGCTCAGTTTCAGTGAGAGACTTTGCCTCAAAAAACTGAAGTGGGGGAGAGCAATGAGAAAGACTCTTTAAGTTGATCTCTAGTTTACACACACACACACACACACACACACACTCACAACTTTATACATCCCTCCCTGAAAAATGTACCAAGCAATTCATTTGTAGCCAAGGATTCCAAGCTGCATTGATCTACACACACACACACACACACACACACAACCTTCTCTAAACCACTCTTACCAACTATCAAACTTAGATTCTATTCAGTCATAGTCTACATGTGAGTCAGAGTAAGAAGGTTCATCCAGTCTGAACTGCTTTGGGATGCATGTATAATAGGATCAATTGTGTCTTCTAAGTGAACTTCTAGGGAAATTCTATTTTATATATTATGCCTATACATAATTGGATGTGCATACGATTAAACAGATGCATTATGGGAAGGGATATGAAAAGCAGAGAAATGTTTCTACAACTTAATCTGTCAATTAAAAAAGGAATCAACCAAACTAAACTCCTAGTCATCAGACCCTTTCTCTTAAACTCTATAAAAGAGAGTCCAAGGCAGTAATTGGGGCCCTTGAGTACCAGCACTTATGTGGCCCATTGTCAATCTTCGCAGCATATTCCTTTATCTGTTTTATTGCTTCATTTTGAATAAAGTCTCCTTGCTACTTTCTAATCTCTATCTGTCCTTCACTTTATTTTTAAATAAGCACTGAGAACCTGGACATTACCTAACTACCACTAACAACTGCAGCTTCTTAATTGCCAATTGTGAGACCATACATGTCTTTACTCATTACACTGGTAGCCATTCAGGGAATCACTAATTAACTGAAATAATCACTTCTGGTCAGCAACATAAAATAACACACTCCCCCAGCTACCATTTCCACAAGCACACCTCCGTTATTCTACAGGCTTTTCTGACATTTGAGTTTTAACTGTCCTAATGGGTGAAGAGACAGAATCCCTCTGGGACTCTGTGGTTATCCTAACTGACCTGTAGCTCCATGAATATCATTCTGAGTTATCAGTGGTCATAACTGACTCATATTGCAAGTGAAGGTAGCATCTTTGCTGGCCATCAAAGAGGCATGAGTATCTTCATAGCACTGGATAATCTGGTATTGCTGCTCTTAGTTTTATTGCCACCTCCTTTTCTCCTTACTAGTCTAGTTTGCATAAAAACTATTAACTCTCCCAGGGGGTAGAAGGGGGTTTAATTAATTTTCTCTTTTCATGCTAGTCCTGGGCTGTCAATGTAAGTATATTCCTCAGGTCTATATTGACTCCCTACCAGTTTCACTGAGAAAATTTATCACAGTAATTCCCCTTCTTTCCTTACAATTTCACACAGTGGTTGGTAGATAGTCAAATTAGAATCAAGTTTTATAATATTACCCGTATCTTCTCTTTTGCTTGCCTTAAAAGTAATAATACCAATAAATGTCTTAGCTGGTACAATTTGAGTTTGAAGTGAATCGCCGTGCAATGCTCAAATCTAAAGAAACACGTATGATTTCACTGTGAAGTCAGACTCAGACCAACCTGAAATCTTACTCGGTATTAAATCCTGGTGAGCATTTTAAAAACTTGAGTAATTGTGAGACTTGGGAAAACCAGATAAAGCTTTAGGTCCCCAGAGACAACTCCTGAGTTATGTTCTGAGCCTCTAACAAGGTATGAATATTTCAAGTGACTTATGAAGTCACACATCTAACATCCAAAGAGACACACTACTCATTTCCATGTGGTACTCACACAGCTAGAGGAGTTACTATGATGCTTATCCAAGAGTCATGTCCCATCTTATAATTCTTGACCACAAGCGACCCTAGAAAAACAGGGAATCATATTCCAAACATAGTAACTATTCTTCTAGCAAATACCATTAGTTTGCTTGCCAAGAGATCTGTCCTTAACAAGTTTACCATGGCCTTGGAGGTCACATGTTTTCTCTCTTAGAATCACCTCCTGCCCTAGAAAAGAGATAGAACTGAATAATGAAGATCTGTCAATAACTACTTACTTCACAATCCCTGAATATATGTCATCAAGATTTATTTTCCAAAAATATCTTCTCCAAAATATATTTCAAGTCTTCCCAGATAGATCAGTCCCTGCATCTACTATCTGAGGCAGTGGAAGAAGACTTAAGGTGACTTTCCACCACCAAGTCCTTGCTACTTTTACTTCTGCACTTCAACTGGTCACCGTTAAGTCCCACTCACAATTTACCCTCTTCTCGTGTAATATCTCTTTAATTCCATGTGATATTACCCATGTCTTCCCTTACGAGAAATTCTATAATTTTTTCCTATTACTGATCCAAAACTTGTCTAACACTACAGCTTCATACAAATATATCCTTCCTTTGCTATTTCATAGGTTATGTAAATCCCCTTAAATGCCAATAATAGTAGCCATATAAATTGAGTACGTATGTGTCATACGGAGCTTGGCCAGCCAATTTTAAAGACTTATAACTGCATCGACACTACAAGCTCACTATCATTAGCTACATTGTAGTTACTTGCTCCATATCATATAATTGGCAGTCTGTAGAGTCTCAAGTCAGAGCCCATTCTTTCTGTCTGCTCTCCAGAGGAAGTGTAATAGATTGATATATTGACTTGATACATTTAAAGAAAACTTCATGGTTTTCTCTAAATGCTTAATTTACTAATGCAACACCTCTCCTGTTGCATTATAAGCATGTTCATGGAAAATATTGTAAGTTGTTATTTTTAGTATCCCTATATATAGTAAAAATCTCTCATCCATACTGTATTAATTAAATATTATCTGTTAAATGTATACATGGGTTAAATAATGAAAGTAAAAGCCAAATTTTCTGCCTATTTTTTCATTTACTGGAGTTATAATACAGTGTAAATAGTATCTGTAAATTCTTCTTTGTTGATGATCTATCTATTCAACAGATACATTTGCTAGGTTTAAGGGTAGACTGTTTCACTGAAGACCAGCAGAAAGTTAAAGACTTTCTTATTTCTCTCCCGAGTGTGTTATTTCTTTCCTATGCAAATCAGTGAGCGAGAAAGTTGGCTTTGATGCATTAAGTCCATGGCCCAACAATGCAGATCACCATGCTGCAAGTGAGGTTGTCAGGGTTCTGCTTCTACTGGCATTTCCAGCCAGCATTGAGGGGAAAGACAAAATTCAGGGAAGCAGATATCATTCTAAACAGATCATTGACTGGAAGTTGTATACATTACATTCTATTGGCAGCATATAGTCATATGAACAAAACAGTGACTGGGAAGTTAGCCCCTGGACCTCTAGGTGAATGCAGTTGATGAACACTTTCTGTTCATTTGCAAGAGGAAGTTAGGTTACGCTTACAACAAATCTGTGACGCAGGGTCTTCAAAGCACAGATTGCTATTGCTTACTCATTCCCCGGGTTCAATGGAAGAAGCTGAGAGCTCTCCTTATTGTTTTTTTCTCTGATCTTACTTAAAAGTCCTGCATACTACCTAGATCTACACCAGACAGTAGAACATTCATATATTCGTACATATTTATATACATGCATATGCATTCACAAACACATCAAATAATAACCAAAGTGATATGGTGTGTGCCAGTAGTGATGCATATCACTTCAGTGAACTTTCACTGGCAAATACAATTTTAAAAAAATGAATTGATCAGAGCATGACATGAGAGATGCAACAACCAATAAGAGATCGCGAAGGAAAAGTTTCATTTATAGTCAGAATACAGAGAGCTACCAATACTCAGTGAGCAGCAGTGACATGTACAGCACTCTAAAAAGGTGAAGGATGTGATGATCAGGAATCTTCCCTGCCAACTTAACTGGGTTTAGAATCACCGAGGAGACACATCTCTGGAAAGTTCTGTGAGGGTTTTTCTAAAGCAAGTCTAGAGGGAAGGGAAGAACCACCATGAGTATGGATGACTATAAAAAGAATAAAAGAAGAAGCTAAACCCCGGTATGTATCACTGTTTCCTGACTCTGGATGCAACGTGATCAGCTACCTGTCTTCCCACCAAGTCTTCCCAGCCAAGATGGACAGTGTCCCCAGAAACTGTTAGTCAAAATATTCCCTGGCTTAAGTTGCTTTTTTGTCAGATCTGAGAAAAGACACTGATGTAAATAGATTTTATTATTATTAAACCTGACAGGAGTCTTGACCTATCAAAAACTTTTACACTTGGGAAACAATTTCTCCACACAAAGTAAACTTCATGTTCAAACCTATGATGAACTTTTATTGACCTAAACTGATAATCATAACCTTATCTACCCGATCACAATGACTGATTCATTGTGAGTGAGTATATAACATACACTATTCTAATGAGTGTAACATTTGGAGTTTTATTTTTAAAGATAAAGAAGAGATAAACTTTCTGAGTAGACAAAAATAATATGGTCTTGATAAAAAAAATTACCTCCCACTTGAGTTGGTAAATTAAATCAGCCTTTCATTTTAACTATTTAACTTGATGTATCTGTAGAATTTTAATGCTGACACCATGAAGTCCTAAGTTGATTACTATTAAGTAAGCCAATTAAGGTTTCAAAAAGCTTGCATTCATATACGCACAGTAAAACAAGGGTTTATAAGCCAAAGTGGAGAAATTATATTCTCAAAGCCTAGTATCAGGACTTATCTGGAAAACATGCTTAAAATAACAAGACAAAATAAGCCATTATCTTACTCTTATCCCGTAGCTCTGGACTGGTTTTTGAGAAGATTACCTATGAATGAAATAATGACACTGACATCAACAAAGAAAAACTTTGGAATTCTTGGGATCTAGACAACAGAAGAAATAGAACAACAATACCAGAAAGAAGAAGGAAAAAGAAAAAGAGAAAAAAACTGGCAAAACTGCTGAATGCTTCAAGCTGTACAATCAACCCTATACAAAAAAATAGTCAACTCACACACAAAGAATCAAGCAAAGAACACCCACCTCCAATAACATCTACATGCTGATAAGTGCTGGGCATCAAAGATTTCCTTTTATCACTGAGTTTCAGACAGGAAGCCTTGCAGAAGCAGAGTGTCCAAAGGTGAAGGAGCCCACAACTCCAGGCAGGAGTAAGAACCTGGGATCCATGGCCTTGCAGCATAATGAAGTTTGGAATGGGAGAGGATACAGTAGTCTGAAACTTTTAACTTAATCTTCCAAGTAAGTCAAGCTGACCTTGAAAGTTAAACTGAGATGAATACAGTGGTTTCATATCCTTCCTTGTGAGGATCAATACACAGTAGCAGATACTTTTCACTTCCGCTGCCAAGGAGCATTAAATTCAGCAGTGGTCATTAACAAACCAATACACAGCTGCAATGCATATACACATATGAGAAGGATGTTTTAAATGAGCCAGACCAGGAGTCAGGAATCTGCAATTTCACTACAATTTTGCAATCAATTATCAGAGAGAAACTGTCTAGGAGAGCATAGTCCAGGACCACCTTTGGCTCTTGGCAGCTTTGAGAGGCAATAATGATTGAATATCTTGTTAATCCTTTAATATCTATCTTATGCTTAATATTCATCCTAGAAACTCTGCAAATCTGGGTCAATACACTACCAGTGGTATGTGGCAGTCAAACTTTCAAATTCTTCTCTCAGATACATCCCTTGTAAAAGTCTTGTGCAGCCGGCCTGTGGTGGCGCATGCCTTTAATCCCAGCACTCAGGAGTCAGAGGCAGGCGGATCTCTTTGTGTTCAAGGTCAACCTGGGCTAGTGAGTTCCAGGACAGGCTCAAATGCTACACAGAGAAACTCTGTCTCAAAAAACCAAAAAAAAAAATAGTCTTGTGCGATAGGATTGATAGTTAATATTATGACCTTACCACTGGTGAGGAAATCCAGGTAGTGAGATCAAGGGGCTTACCAAATATTATACTATGAATAAAAGACTGGGAAACGTCCTAGTATCTAATTATCTTTATATTGTGACTAACGATATGTAAGCTACATGCCAACCTATGTATCTACCTCTGTGAAAGATAGATACCGATAGATATCAAAATGAATTTTATTGTCACAGAAAGACTAAGGAGTGACAGAGGATAAATGCCCCACAACCAAAATGGAGTCATTCTGGAAAAGCAAATACTGTTTAATAGGAGGGTAATTTCATTCAGACAGACAAACTTGCAGCACATCTACACTGTCATTTTAATGAAGGCGATCTGCAATTTGACTGAAGTAAACCATAGCCATAAATTATAGCTCCTAAACTTTGGAGCTTTAAATATACATTACCAACCAAAGATTGGTCCACAATTGTTTCCAACATAGGAGAAGGAGTCCAGACACAAATGACAGAGAGACAGGAGGCCCTTTAAGAGAAAGATCACTGATGATGGCACAGCCCTGAGAATCAATATAAGGGAAAAAAAAAAGGTACACTATTTTTTTTTCCTCCAAAGCTGGAGAGGAAACAAAGGGTACAAGAAACTGAATTTGCAAATTCAAAATACCCCAAAGAGAAATATGTTAGAAGAACACATGGAATTCTATTCAGAATAACTAGAGGAACTGAAATCTAGGGACATAGCTTACCAACAATACAACTCTGTCTCAGCAAATAAACAGGAAATAATAGGACAAGAGATACAATTACATGAAAATCAAGACATAGCAATAATGATCAGCTTCAGACCACTGAAGATTTTCAAGCATCCAAGAATGTGGTATGCTACTGCATACTCCAAGCTCTGGATGCTTCCTGAGATCAGCAAGTTACATCTTAATCTAGCCTCCGAGAGCAGCAAGCTACTGCTCAATCCAGCCTCTGGACCCAGAAAGTCGGATGCTATTGCTCAAACCAGGATCAAGACACCGAGAGCAGCATGTTATTGCTCAAGCCAGGCTCTGGATCCTACCTGAGAGTAGCATGCTACTGCACAGTACATGCTGTAGACCCAGAGAGCAACATACTATGGATCAGTCTGGCTCTAGACACTGAGAGCAGCATGTTACTGCTCAACTTTGGCTCTGCTTGATGAAGGAGGTAAGCAGCATCAATGCATAAGTCGTTCACCTTTATGATGCAGAAGCAAAGTATCCTGGTTTTCTAACTCTCTTCTTATCCCATAAGTTTCTTATTTTATTTTCCTGATTCTCACTTGTTTTCCTCTCCCTACTTAAAAGTAACTCAAGTTTAGTGTGGTTCATGGGGTCAGAGGCTTCAGTCTGTGGTTGGGATGCTGTGGGCCTGTGGAGAGGCAAAACTTCATGGAGGCAGGAGGAGAGAACAAAGTTTTTTCACCTTGAGGTGGCCAGGAAACAAAGAGAGACACACAAGATGGAATCAAGGATGAGATTTTCTCAGAGTCACATCCCCCAATTACCTACATCTTCCTGACAGACTCAACCCCTAAAGTTTCTACCACTTCCCCAAAGAGCACCAGCTGTTGAGACCAGTCTTTCATTACATGAGCCTGCATGTAGAGCATATTTCATGTCAAACCACAGCACGGGGATACTTACATTTATCTCAACTGCCTATAATATAAATGCTACGTGTCTGCACTTCCTAACTGTAATGAATACTATTTTTGTACTTGTATTTGATAAGTGGAATTAACATCTCAACACGAATTAGAAATGTTAGATTTAATAGCTACCCCAGGATTTTACTACTTGCTATAACTTCACATTTTCTGTACAAAGTGTCATGGGACTCATTATCACCACTCTATGTGTCATCCCAGCTCTGTGCTAAAGGTACTTCAAAGAAAAAAAAAATTACATCTTGTCCCCTACAAGGACATCATGCCATCTCAGGGTTGGCTTGAGAAGCCATGGGAATCCAAAAGCACTAAAAGAGCACAAGCTCTGCCTGACTCAGTACAGTCGTGGCAGACCAGGAGATGGCACATTGGAAGAGACAGTGACAGGCAGCAGAAGCACTCTGGAGACACACTAGAAGAACGGGCTGGCAGAGGCTGTGGGGTGTTTCTGGAAATCTCAGCAAAGGGCTGGGCTTAGCTGCTGATTCTTCTGGTCTCCACTCTCTCCTCTTCCTCCCAATGCTTCTGATATTCCATCTACTGATGCTACATCTGGCCGGAGGTAGGAGCTCTAAAGCAAGAAGGGACAAAGATTAAGTCAACTTAGCCAGAGAAAGTAGGCCCCGTCTATGCAGCCGGTATAATCAACTCATGTGCCAACTGCGATCTCGAAAGGCTAACCCCTGGGTGATTTGTTTTCTTTCTAGACAAACCTTGAATATGAATTTTATGTATTGCATTGAATTTTAGAACTGAGATCAATTAAATTCTATTTTGAAATCTTTTGACCACAGAAAATACATCTAATTACTACATGTGCCTCTTAAAACTAACTGACAATTTGTTTCCTGGGTAAAATTCTAGTTTGTAGTATAAAATTCCATTCATTTCAAGTATAATGTGTTAAGAAGACAATTTCCTTTTTAATAGATTTTATTATGATCTTTGTGGAGCCTTGCAGTCTGTGGGCTTTTGTACAACAGACTACTTCTTAGTAATAAAACTAACTTGAATTATTTATTATTCCTCAATGGGATTTTGCAATGGTTCTCAACCTTCCTAATGTTGCCACCCTTTAACACAGTTCTTCATGCTGTGGTGACTCCAGCCATAAAATTATTTCTGTTGTTACTTCATAACTGTAATTTTGCTACTGTTATGAATTGTAATGTAAATATCTGATATGTGATCCCTGAGAAAGGGTCATTAAACCACCAAAAGGGACAAAACCCACATGTTGAGAACCACTAGTTTAGAGTGATGTGAGACCTACATTTATCTACACTACTCACCATATGATTTTGTTTTTATTTCCGCAAATTTTTTTTGTGAAATTAGCTTTAGATTATTCTGGTAAAATTACCACCCTATCAAAAATAGCCCAAAGATATTTTAAATGCATTCAAGTTTTTAAAATGTTCTAGCCATTGTAAGTTTATCTAGCAGTCAAATGAAAGGGAATTAAAATATATAATATTGTTGTCTAGTTTCTATCGCTGTGACAAAACACCATGACTATGTAGGGAGGAAAATGTTTATTCTACCTGGCAGCTCTCAGGTCATTTGGAATTCAGGGCAGGAACTAAAGCCAATGAATCCTAAGGCGGGAGCTGATGTAAAGGCCATGGAGGAGTGCTCCTTACTACCGTTCTGCTCATAGTTTGTTCAGCCTGTCATCTTATATCATCAAGGACTACTTTCCTAATGGTGGCACTATCCCCAAGTGAGCTGGCCCACCCACAACAATCATCAAGCAAGAAAATGCACCACAGACTTGCCCACAGACCAATCTAGTGGAGGCATTTTCTCAATTGAGATTCCCTCTTCCCAAATGACTCTATGTTGTGTCAAGTTGACATAAAACTAGCCAGGTTCACAATGATACAATCATTGCCCTCTGATAGTTGAGTAAAGATAGAACAGTAAAGTGATGCCATTAATCAAGGTTTGGACACGGAAGGAATAAAATTTATGTGGCTGCAATGTAAAAGATTTATAGAAAGCATTTTAGATCTTATTTGAAGTGACTTGTTTCTGAGTCTGAAATATCGTTCCATTAATCAGTGAATGAATTAAGAACGACTGTGAGGACTACTGTTTATTTTGTTGACTTATTACTTAGACCCTGTTCATTCATTTTTTACATGTCTCATAAATCAGATAGATATATTTAGGCATAAAATATTTGTTCTTCTGTTACTGCAGCATTGCTTTAAAAGGTAGAACACAAACGTAAGCAAGTATGTTTAAAGAATTAAAAGAAAAAATTACAATATATTGACTATCTAAAGTAGTGATTCTCAACCTTCCTACTGCTGGACCCCTTAATACAGTTCCTCTTGTTATAGTGACCCCCAACCATAAAATTATTTTGTTGCTACTTCAAAGCCATAATTTTGCTACTGTTATGAATTGTGATGTAAGTATCGAATAGGCAGGATACCTGGTATGCATCCTCCAGAGGGGTCACCACCCATAGGTTGAGAATCACTGGTCTAAAGCATTGTCACACACTAGCATTAGCACAGTACCGCTGCCTGCATGCAATGCTGCAAGCTTAGAGTCTGTACTAGTTATATTTTGTTGCCATGATCATACCTGACAGAAGCAACTTGTAGTGAGAAGAGTTAATTTTGCCAGGAAAGCCATGACAACAAGGTCGTGAACTAACTGCCCACGTTACATCCATAGAGAACAGGGAGAGATGGGTGCTGATGCTCAGCTGGCTTGCTCATTTTTAGTCATTACAGTATCCCAGCCCGTAGAATGCTGCCGCCCACAATTGGGGTGGGTCTTCCCAATTTAATTAGCCCAGTCTAGAAACTTTCTCACAGACACGCCCAGAGATTCATCTCATGGATTATTCTAGATCCGATCAAGTTGACAATATTAAACATCGCAGAGTCTGTGGTGGGCCCGCCCCCACCTTTTCTCCCAGGGTATTCATGAGCAGTGAAGGATAAGAGATTTAGATAGAAATATAGAAGGGAGAGAGAGAGAAGATAGAAATGCAGGATAGCCTCAGGAGGGCCTGGATCCTAACCCACCTGCCCCTTCTTTCTCTTCTAAAGGGCTTTTTAAAGGAATGCCAAGGGGTGGAGCAAAAGACCTCCCCCTAGAACAGTCAAGTGCAGAGCCTTCCAAACACCTGGTAACCACACACTTGGTCAATCCATCCCCTTATGCAGCCCTACTGGGTAAAGCAAGCTCAGATCTCACTAGGAAACCTCTGTGGGCTTCCACAAGAGTCCCCCAAAAATTAATTTGTATTAAGACTATCACATTTTAGAATCCTAAACTACAATGAAAATATCCCACTCACTCACAAGCATGAACATAATTTTCCTAACTAATGCTGTTCTGTTATCATCTCAATATATGACTAAATGAAGGGGAGATCGGTAGGTTTCTCCCAATGTTATTGCCTTCCCTTTCATTAAGAATTATTTTGTATTTGGATGTATCATTGTGATGAATTGATGAATAAAGATCTGCTCCAGAGGACCTTATGGCATAGTGTGACCACATGCTTGATACCTGCTCAATGCTGTGGTACACTAAGTGATTTGCCCAAATTTTGAGCTTTATTATTAAAGCTATTCTCTTTCAACCACCTAACCGCCAGCAAGGTAAAGGGTATATTGAAGTGATAAAAGGATGAACCCTAGAAAGTTATAAGGTAAAGATACACAATAAAATGGAGTCCAAGGCACAATGTCATCTTCATGTTGCCTTTGGTCTGACTATGACCTGACCAACTATAGAAGATGTGTGTGTGTGTGTGTGTGTGTGTGTGTGTGTGTGTGTGTGTGTAAAATCTTGTTTAGGCTAGTATAGTATTAGTCTCTAGTATAGAACTTGAACATCCTAGTGAAATTTGTTCATAACAAGACTAAGAATAGGTAGTAAACGAAACGGTAGTAATCCTTCAAAGTCTGCTCTAACAATGTGGAAATGGGAATTAGAGAAATTAAATGTCTCTTACATTATGGGAAAGCATCTGAAACGACCACCTGATGACCACCTGAGAAGTCCTGAATAGTCAGAATCCACACACACTTCTGAGTTTCCAATGCTAGGAAGGTGGAGAGGAATGGCTCACGAGGCTGGCATATATTGGTTGTTTCTTAGAATGTTGAGCAAAACTTAACGAGAACAGTAAGACCAGTGCTTGCAAGTGTGTGTAATCAAATTGAAAAGAACCATATTTTAAAAATACCCTTTTCTCAGCCTCAGCTAGAATTCCAAGGATCTGGCCTAATTACAAAAGGTGATCATTGAGAAGGTAGCTTTAATCAGGTGTTGTCTGTCACGCAAAGACTTCATCATAGTGGGACCAGATGATGTGAACCTATTAAACAATTGAAATTCAGATTATAATTGCTGTTATATTACCTGAGCATATTCTCCCAAAGGGTTCTCAGGAGGTGGTAGTACATCTAAGGAAGGAAAAAAAGCAGAGAAGCAAGTGAATAAAAATAATAGGTTTAAAATTTTACATAGATACCTTCGCTCAATTAGTTCATGAAATTAATGGGAAATTTGGTATTAGAAATATTCTTTGAAGGTTGTGAGTAAACTGAATGATTAAAGAAACCACAAATGACTTCTAAACTGTACTGTTCTATGCTCTTCTCCCCAAGTTGTTTGCGGTCATGGTGTTGTATCACAGCCATAGAAACCCTAACTGAGAACACACGGTTATCATGCTAGGGAAGTCATTGTTCTGGTGGATAGGCATCATAGCTGGGTGGGACTGTTGGCTGCTTCCTTCCTTTGGAACTACTTGGAACCTTCCAGCACCATGAAAGCTAGTCCTGAGGAAGGAGGCTCTCAGGTCCATTCCAACTCAGGGGTCTCTGGGCACTGTGTCTAAAGTGCATGGCGTCCGGTGTCTTCATCAACACGAACTTACTTTCCACCTCTAAGGGGGCAACCAAGGGCAAAAGCAACAACCTGTAGAGTTTTGGAGTCACTTGTTTTCTTATAACTGGTGTTGAAATTTTTCTTAAATGTCTTTGACTCTTGGAGGGAGCATCATCAGCAAAAATGGGAAAATTTCACTTAAGCTGTGTATGTATATTTATACACCAACTCATATATATTATACGTATTGTAGGCTGAAAACTAATAACATGATTC